>JAGFZM010000015.1:868242-898503 GCA_017657215.1 Limnothrissa miodon
TTTTCTTTCTTTTCTTTTTCTCTCTCTTTTTCTTTCTTCTCTGTCTCGTTCTTTCTTCTTTCTCTCTTTCTTTCTTTTTTCTCTTTCTGTCTCTCTCTCTCTTTTTTCTTCTTTTTCTTTCTTCTTTTTCTCCATCTGTTACTCTCTCTTTCTTTCTTCTCTTTCTCTCTCTTTCTTAAATTTAATTTAACTATTTAATTAATTTGAACGTTCAACTATCCCCCTATTAACTCTTTAAACTATTTAACTTAGAAATTCCATGACATAAAGTTAATTGCACTGCATTTTCCTGCAAACGTAATTCCCTGGAATTACATTCTCTAGTTTAATATGTAATTTTGCCCTCGCTGTCAGCAAGGTAGGCAAAGTACCCCCAGATCTCACTCGCGTCATCTTTGTCAACTAGTCATGGACCGTATCACTCGCATATGTAGCCATCCCTGTAGTGTTTGTCAAATGACAGCTACAGCCGCAGCTTCCTTGCTGCGTGCGTGAAGAGAAAAAACACAGACGTCCATAGGGAGGCAATGGAAGTGTGCGGTGCACATACCAACATGAAATACGTCTCTTACAAATCTGGAACATGGAAATTTTGAAAACTATCGATACTAATAAATTTAGGAATCGTGACATTTTTCATTTCCATCGCGATGAAGTATCGGTGCACCGTGCAACACTAAACAAGACTGAAAACGCAGACAAAGAAATAGGGATGTAACACTGTACACCTGCTGCCAATCATTGATATTGTACACCACACAATTACAGTGAACTTCTGCATATGGCACAAGTGGTGTACAAGGTGCACAATACAGGACAGAAAACAGTTCCCCGTGGCACCCAGGGCTGGGGACCACAGCTTCAGATGCGAGGTTTCCCAGTCAAACACACTGAGGTAATCCAGGTCCAGGTCACTAGGCTTGGGTCCAGTCTCATCTGCAGTATGTACTGGTGCAGGGTAGGCCCCTACCTAAATAATCACTCTTATTAAGGCTTATGCAACCCACCTTCAACTCCAGTCCTCAAAGAATTGTTGCCTGGCAATCCCAGCAGCTCATTCAAGACAATCAGATATTTTTCACGTGCTGTTCCATACTGGTGGAATGACCTACCAAGCACAACCAGAACAGGGGTGTCCCTGTCTGCCTTCAAACAGCTCTTGAAGACCCAGATATTCACCGGGCACCTTCTGTCCTAGCACTTTGTTGATTTTTGACTGCACTGAACTTGACTCCACTTATGCGCTTTAGCGGTATTCTCGTTAAGGTTTCTTCTATGCAGTGATGGACGAAGTACACAGATCATGTACTTGAGTAAAAGTTGAGATACCTAGTGTAAAATATTACTCCAGTAAAAGTGGAAGTGCTCCCTTTAAATTTTGACTTGAGGAAAAGTATAAAAGTACTTGACTTCAAATGTACTTAAAGGGATAGTTCGGTTTTTAACACATTAAGCCCCTTTCACAGGTTGTCTAAAATGCAATGAAGTGGTTGACATCGAAATTTTGACGATTGCTTCTGTCTCGGCTATTTGGGAAATGTAGAATCACCTCTGCCTGCCCTCAAAATGGCTAGCAATGGGCATGTGTTGTTTCTATCCTTAAAACACTGGTTTTAAAAAAGTGCTACTCACCAAGTGGTTAGTGGTGCTCAATGATGTTCCAAAACATGTCTCGTAGCGAAATAAAGCTTCCGTCATGTTTTATTTGGCACTTTGTTTATATGAAGGAGCAAATAGATCCCTATGGGACTTACAAAATGGCTAATAAAACATGACAGAAACTGTATTTTGCTACGATTCTTGGGTTGGAACATCAGCAAGCGCCACTAATCACTCCATAAGTAGCACTTTTTTTAAAACCAGTGTTTTAAGGATAGAAACAACACATGCCCATTGCTAGCCATTTTAAAGGCAGGCAGAGGCGATTCTATATTTCCCAAATAGCAGAGACAGGAGTAATCATCAAGATTTTGGTGTCAACCACTTTATTTCATTTTAGACAACCTGTGAAAGGGGCTCAATGTGTTAAAAACCGAACTATCCCTTTAAGTATCAAAAGTAATTTGGTGTAATGTAGTTCCAATGTCTTGTCATGTCCTTTATACACTCAATCAAGTCATACAAGGTAAAAAATATCTGATATCTATCTACTTATATCTATACTGATATCTTTTGAAATTATCATAAGCACATCCTACTAAATGGAAACCACGTGATTAGGAATAAATAGGGTGGGGGGAAACCCTACGTATTTCTTCAACAGTTTACTGTTTGAAGTAATGTAGAAATCTTATTCCTTTATCATATGGCACCTTGCTAATTTACTACATCACAGCTTAGCTGTGCAATAACTTGCAAACTTTCCTCGGCTGCCATTATTGCCTAAGACCCACAAATGGGATTCAAAGATGCATTTTGGAATTTGGGGGGTAATTTTTGTTGTCTGTGATTCCATTATTGCATTGGCAATAAACGTGACAGCGATAAGAAGCAAGCAGGCAGGCTGCAGCCATAGACAGTAAAGCGCGCAAACCGCACGAAACACAACGTATTCTGATTGGTACACTTGCGGAACACGTGTACTTATTTTGACCTGTCACTGGTTACGCATGTATGTTGTGGAAAGGAACGTAAAAAGAAACGACAGGTTTTAGGAAAGTAGTGGAGTAAAAAGTAAGGTTTTCCACTTCGAAATGTAGTTGAGTCAAAGTATAAAGTCTCACAAAACAATGATACTCAAGTAAAGTACAGATACGTTAAAAAGTTACTTAAGTACGGTAACGAATTACTTGTACTTGTTACTGTCCACCACTGCTTCAATGTATCTTGATTGTTTATCCTCTTTTGTAAGTCACTTTGGAGAAAATGTAAATGTTTCTTTGTCAAAAAACATGATTCTCACGGCACTGCCTCCTTTGTCCGAGACTTCACCCTGTGAAGTAGGTATAGAATGGCATCCTCCACTTCCACATACTCCTGATGAGCAACTGTTGGGGGTCAAGCGCATGTTGACCCTGTGGTCATAGGATGTGGAGCAAGTCACTCAAAGGACTAAATGAGGTAAGGTCAACAGGCCTCACAGATCTTTTCTTTTAGACTTTAGACTTTTAGAGTTTCCCACAAGCTCATGGTGCATTCAACTATACATCCGTCTCGGAGGTCCAAGGAGAAACACAAGAAGTGTGTAACTAACATGGTCCTTTTACTTGGTGAACTTTCCTGCCCGGATAAACTTGGGAAACCAAGCAAAGGATGTCGATATTGTGGTGAGGCCTCAACAACAGATTTCTGGGTGGCGTTCCAAGTTTCTGTTCAAACGCTTGAAGTGTGGATGTGATGTCGTAGCCAAAGTCTGATATGTGACTTTGCACACTGAACCATACATGAGTGGATCAAAAGTATACTAACACACTGTTCTATACTCACTGTATGAAAAGAGTATATTTATACTAATCTATATTTACAGGATCAAAAAAGTAAATATATCTACAGTAAACTATACTCACAGGATCAAGAGTATACAATATACATTGCTAGGAGTATCCCCCACCCTAGCCAAAGGTCTCCTTTTAGACTGACCACACTACTATATCTCAAGGTCTTCACAGGCTTGCAACCATTCAACAACACTGAAGTAGTTAAAAAAAAACCTTAAAGTCTTTAGGACCTGTGGTTGTGCTGACTCACAAGTCCAAACAGCACATCTTAATAGCATTAGCATTCTGTTAATGACCTTTGGATTGCTTACATAGAATAATGCATGAAGTGCGTATAGAAGTCGGGCCATCTGTCCTAATCTCACAGTGGTAGGTCAGGCCTGTTTGTGTTTGAAGAGCCTAATGGAGCATGAACCAAAACAACTTTTAGGAGGTGGAAGACATGCATATCGGCACAACATCTGCAGAACATATGTAACTAGGCCTTGTCTGAGACTGATGATGAGGGCAGATGGCTATCTAACAGAATCTGATAGCGATTAAAAAAAAACCCACAGACACCACTCAGGAAATTGCCACATTTCCTTTTCCCCTGAAGCAACTTTATCACACTGAATTTAATTTAATTATCTACACTTGACCAGGTATTGGGTTTATATTTAGCACCAAGCCCTGAATCCATCTATCCACCCATATCTATGTGAATTTAATTTTATTTGATTACAATTAACTGTGCAATGGTTCATTAGCTGATCATTTGGTCACTGCGTTCCTTCCCCCTGAATAAAATCAAGGAAGTAGCTCACGTGTCACCCAAAACTAGGTTGTAGAACCCTTTGAAGGCACAAGGTGGCAGTAAATGTTCATGGATAGACTGCCTTCTTTTGCATGGTGGCCACTACTACAATCTAAGCACTGACAGTTTTTACAAGCGCTTATACCTAAAATATTTTTACATGCACCAGACATCCACATGCCTTTTCATAAAGATTAGGTTCAGCCTGTGTTGTTGGGCTTATCTACTATTGTAAGAGTAGATCCAATTGTAATCAGTCGTCCTGTTGTTGGAGGTGCCTGAATGGTGTCCATAGGAAAAAGAACCTGAATATTTGAGACATGATAGGTCCGGTAGTGATCAGGAAGCTAACAATAACTGAATAGGGCAGAGGAAAATAAAACTGCAAGTGAGTTTCTGTGCTCCATTCTATTTCCTACCAACAGCACTCACTGTGTTTGATTGATTCACATCAGATTTCCCCTTAAAATGTGCACAACACATTCCGCTGACCGCAGCTGATGGCGCTTGTTGTCTGGACTCCATGGGTGTTCACGTGAAGGCTCCTGGTTACACACCAGGGGGCAGGAAGCTCCTTTGCATGCAGTCATGCAAGTCAAACAATACATATATACTGGTATTCATATGGTATATATAGATTGGTAATCTTTGTAAACGTCCTTATTCAAGGTCTTGAAGGCAAACAATGTTAATTTTTGGCATACACCATTTTCAGGGGTACTCAAGGATGCTGGATTCAAATCAGCTGTTCACAAGACTCAAGCCCCCTAATTAGGCCAGGCATAATAAGATATTAATAGGCAAAGCATTTGAATGAGGTGGAACATTTAAGCATCTCACACTTCATGAAACTTTCCCTGCTTAATACTTACTTTGAGAAAAGATTTTGGAAAATGTTTATTTAAATATGTAAATGCACTATTTAGTTCAATTCAATTAGTGTGCTATGTTGCTTTTAGAGCTACATAAATCTAGAGAATCTAGATTTGAACAGAATTGTGTATTCATAGAAAAGCAGTTACCAGTTTTCAGATTCACAGTGAATGGAAGATTTAAACATTCCACTCCAGATACATTTAATAATAATAGCTCATATTTATCAAGAATTTTCAACCTGACTGAATCTTATGAATGACTAGTCATCCCTCTAGATTCGTCCTTGTAGTTGCAAGCAGTAAGCAAGGTCACCTGCGAGTCCTTCCACCTTTGTTTTTATAAAGGTGCTGAGGCCAGCATGTTCTGATGTCAGAGACCAGCTTCACACCATATCAGGTGACGAGCTGTTTCTAGGCCCTCCCGCAAGCGCTGGTTTCACACAGATAATACTCGATACTCATGTAAATGTAAAAGTCAGGAGACTCTGTGTGAGAGAGGTTGTGTCATGTGAGATTAATGTAAGGTGTGTGTGTGTGTTTGTGTAAGAGGTCAAAAAAAAAGCAGACAGGCTTCCTGTACACCTTAAGGCTAGCCACAGAATTTCAAATATTCAGAGATGTCTCAGTATAATTGGACTTATTTCTGTCCCATTTGATTTGAAGTTACACCTGTGCGGTTGCACAGACTGCAGCCTAGAAGTGTGCTGCAGCCATTTTCCAATTACTCCAAAAGTAAAGCAATTAGACTGGCTGAAAGGTGGTCTAAAGCAGACAAAACAGACACTGAGGATAATGCCTGCAGAGGCGACATGCCCAAAACAGCCTAGGGATAAAATATGAGTTATGCACTACAATTTGAGAAGGTCAAGCATCAGTGAAAAGTGGTGCACAGAATGTCCTCAATTAGGATAGTCTTTTTAGTGGGTGCACCCCAGGTACCTTTCACTGTGCAGCACAACTGCGCACAATTTACAAGTTGTATGGCTTTCCCATCCCCAGCTTTTACAGCTTCAATAACTTCAGATGTCCCTCTGCAATTTCCTCAGATACTTCAACTTATTACAACAAGCATCTTCTCCATATGGCATGCATTTCTTGTGACAATCATCTACAATGGTAATATGTAATGTCATATTCATTTTAAAGGTTGTTGGGTTTTTTTCTGACTGGGAGTCGTTCAGGTAAGTGGTGTACCTGAATCCCCTGCTGACATATTATGTAACAGTTCTAGGCAGGGTATAAGTTCTTGTGCAGACACACTAATCTCTGTCTTTCCTATTTGTTCATTTGCTATTTAAAAAAGTCTATTATAAGTTAAGTGCCATCCATGTGACAAAGGTCTGAAGAGCAGTGCATTCTGAAATGTTTTTGCACATGTTTATGACCTTTGCAAACAATTCCTCCACATATGCCCACGAAGCTAAACACCAGTTAATATATGAAGAGTTCCCATACAAACCCCTCCATTTTCAGAAATATGCAAATATTAAAGTTGTTTTTATGATAATTTCTAATCTCAAACACACTGCAGTTTGAATGTAATCAAAAAAATCAAGCCAAAACAATCTAACCTGGGCTGGACCGACAATAATGTTTATCGGGTTTTGCATCTAAATTCTTAATTTTTCACATGTATAGATTAGGACATGCAAAGTCCTTTATCTATTATCTACAAAGTGAACGCAGTATTTGATTATGTTTCGCTAATTCGACAAGCCAAACTAATTAAGCATGCGCTCGCATGTACATGTGGTTACGGGTTTGCAAGTACATATATTGTACATTCAACTGTCAACATACATACAGACATAGTGCACTGTTCATCTGCGAGTGTTTGCATGATCACTAAGTTACCTCCTTCACCCAGCTAGACCTAATTATGCACAACACAGATGTATCCAATCTAGGTTATGGTAATGGTGTTCTGTGAATGGGTATGCATGTGTGTACATGGAGGCTAATTTCTACTCTGCACATAATGTGGCACAATGGCTTATCTAAGAGGGCCCCTGTTGTGTATGCTTGCATTGTCCTGGTTTGTTCAAGCTATTTGTATATTTAGTGAGAGTGTGAGAGCCCGGCCTTTTTCATGAATGTGTTTGTGTGTATGTGTGCGCATGTTCGCATCTGTGTGTGTGTGTTTATCGGTGACTTGCATGTCAGCTTGCAACATTGAATTGTTGTGAAATAACCGTATGCACCCACCCCCACGCTTCCACTTCTCTCCCTGCTGGGAAGTAGGGCAGGAAGGTAGATGAGATCCCTGTGCATCCATCAGAGCCGGAGGAGGCAGAGATGAAGGTGTCACCGCCGGCTGGCTCATGAGACACCTTCCACTGGCACCCCACGAAGCAGGCAATCACAGGAGAGAGCGATGGACCCCACCCCCCACCCTTACCCTATCCACGTCTTTGATGCACGCAGAAAGCACATGAGATGAGAGGTGAGTGGGCACGAAAAAAAGGTCCATCTCAGTTAGATGCCGAGATCATGCGGTCGATAGCAGCAGTGGGTGAAGGCATGAGGCTACGGTAGGGTCCAAGGGTGGGGGGAGGCTAGATGCTGCAGTGAGGCTAGAGCAGCCGAGAAATCAACACACATACCCTAGCGGTAGCAAATGGTTTTGCTAGGCAGGCACATTTACAAACAAACAATACGGCCTCAGTAGCTGTTCTGTCATGTTTCGTTGACCACGCTGCTCTAACCCTGGAGAGAGTTGCCAACACAAGCCCTATCAGTAGCTTATCAGCCTACTATTGAGTGCAGAGGCAGTTCTGAAAGACAACTGCAGTTTCCGCCTGTTCTATCCATCATATCCAGACCATACATTTTGATATCTGGCTATGCACTGAGTGTCTTCACTGTATACTGCCCTGTGGTAGGGCAAGAATCAAAGTGCTGCAGATAATTGAAAACTAGCCATAAAAGGTCAGGAGGGTGAGCAAAGGGCTGATTGGATAAGTGCTGGGTCATGTGAGCATCTCTGCTGAGGCGCTTTATGCTCTCTGGCTTCATCGCTGTAATGGTCACTAATGGCCTGTGCAGTGGTTATGGCAGGCTGTAAGTTGTTTTTAGTGGGCTGTTTGTTTGTGTATGTGCGTGTGAAGTGTGTAATGTCACCAGGTTAGAATCAGATGGATGTGGTCACTTATCGGAGGGACACACACTAGATATCTCCACCAGAGCTCTCCTCAGCAAGAGCCGACAGGTGGAGAAAAAGAGGTTTCGAAAATGAGGCAGAGGGGTTGATGAACTAACATAGAGTGAAAGTTTTAGTGTACATCTAGGCCACAAGATAAACATGGGCTTAGTGGAACATTCTTTAGTGATAAATGAATACATTATTATAACAATAAACTCACTGAAGCAGATAGATAGATAGAGAACTTTATCATCCCCATGGGGAAATTATTTCTCAGCAAATGGGGCTTCGACATGACCTAATACAGTGTCAAAACAAAACTACAACCAACCTAAGAACATTTCCATTACATATTTAGTCTAAAACATGACAGGGACATTAAACATTTAACATTAGACAGACAGAACAAAAAAGGTAGTAAAAATGTACAATAGTAAAGTGCAAATATGCAGATGTGCAAAGTTGGTGAATGTACAAATGTGACGTCTTGCTCAGGCCCGCTGAAGCAGGATACGGCACAATTAAATCTGGCGTTTTATTTTATATGTTTATTTAAAAAGCTAATTGCTTGAGGGATAAATGATTTCTTTGTCCTGTTCTTAAAAAGGGCGGGGTAGCGAAATCTGCTGCCTCATGGCAGCAGTTCAAAGGTATTAAATAATGGGTGTTTATGTAACCCACAGTTCAAATAAGCCATAAGTAACCTTAGTAAATACATAATGTAAATATAAAATAACGTATAAACATAAGTAACCTTAGTAAAATAAATAATATAAATATACAGTATATACAAATAAATAGCAGTAAAAGGCCAGATTAAATACTTTTTATATAAACACAATTGCAATAGCAGTTGATGCATTAATTAACTAATTAACATTAACATTTCTGGCAAGGTACTGGCTCGTTAAAATTCATTCTCGACACTCTATCCGACCACATGAAGACCTCGGGATACTTCGGTTTGGATATAGGGACCCTCTACTCATTACCACGTAAGTGTAATGTTGTTTGGAACTGTAGAAGAGGTATAAATAGCGTTTTGTAGCCGCGGGAATGACATGCCCTGGTTACGTCCAGGCTAACGAGTTTGGGCTCAAAACGGTAAAATGCAACTTTCTCAAAACACATCCGAATGACGTGATTTTGATGCCAACTCAATGTATATACTCCCAATCATCCGTAAATTGGCCTAAATTGTATTTTACTCCGGAGAACCCCTTTAATGCTATAGGGCGGTAATGATTTTGCTCAGTCGGAGAGGGGATCTTAGGGATAGGGATAATATTTTAGGTTTTCCATAGTAGTGGGACAATATGCTGATCCAGTGATGACTGAAAAATATCAGTGAAAAATGGTGACAACTGCTCAGCGCAGTGTTTTAATACACTGCCACATATTGTCTGGGCCAGGGCTCTTATTTGTGTTGATTCTCTTAAATAACCTATTAACCTCTTCCTGTGTAATAATGATGAACTCAGTGGCTGTCAGGACCGACTGTTTAGTGACATTATCACTTGTCTCTTCAAAACGGGAAAAAAAAACATTTAAATCATTAGCCATATCATAGCCATCCCTATCCTTGACACCTAAATTATTAATAAATTGGGGTACTAGTCATAGTTTTGATTGACTGCCATGCCTGCCTGTTTTTTTATTTTTCTTTGGGCGTTCCTCTTTGCAATTTCACCTTTCTGGATGTGGGGCCATTTCTTTATATTTAAGAGCGATTTGAGGTTTTTTGTTACCCACGGTTTGTTATTGGGATACATCTTAAAGGACTTAGTAGGAACAACTGAGCTCTCACAGAACACAATGTAGTCCGATATAACCTCCACCTGTTCATTCATGTCCGGGCATTTGAAAACCTCCCAAGACGTACACTCAAAACATCTCTGGAGTGCCATAATGCTGTCTTTATTCCAGATCTTAATCGTCCTTGTCTGGAGCTTTTCTATCTCCAGAAGCCGGTGGTACTCAGGCCGGAGATATACCACATTGTGGTCTGATGCACCCAGAGGAGGCAGGACTGAAGCAGAGTAGGCACCCTAAATGCTGCCCTTAATGCTGCCATAATAATGTCTTATTTTTCCTAGTGTGACAGTCCACATCTCGTCAGGGGAGAGAGTATCCAATTTTTGTGAAAGATAAAATATTATCTCTGACGCCTTATCGGCATTTGCTTGGGGGTGAATATAGAAAACAGTGAAAACAAGCTGTGGAAATTCGCGTAGCAGGTAGTAGGGACGCAGTGACACACAGAGCAGGTTGATGTCAGAGGTACAGAGGCTCTCCCGCACTACCACCGATCCCTTCCAGCACCAGTCATCCCGAATGAAGAGACCCACTCCGCCGCCACAGGACTTCCCTGTAATTCTTGGGTCGCGGTCGGCTCTGTAGAGAGTGTAGCCGGTTGGTTCCACCTCGCTGGATGGAACGTCGGCGTCCAACCAAGTCTCCATGACTGTAGACCAGTATGCAGCTGCCCCGGTACTCGTGCATGTACCTTGCATTGTCCGCCAGTTCATCTGCCTTCCCTCTCAACGACTGGGCATTAATTAGCAGCCAGGTAGGCAGCGGGAGACGTGCTTTCGTTCTCTTCAGTCTCTGCAGAGGTGGAGTGTAGGGGACCCCTGGCAAAATCTGGAGTACGCCAGCCCCCTATAAGAGCATTCATGGATGACCTAACTGTCACCACCACATCTGTCCCGGGCTGCAGATGGATTCTGCAAGGGCTGGAGAAGCTCGTCACATGGGCAAGAATGAGCTTTAAGCCAGCAAAATCAAGATCTTTGGTGCTCAGGAAGGGGAAGGTGACAGACAGGTTCCGCTTCTCGCTGGCTGGAACCACTATCCCGTCCATTTCAGAACAGCCAGTCAAGAGCCTAGGGAAGCTCTTTGATAGCAGCCTCAAGGACACTGCATCCACTCAGAGAACCAGCAAGGAGCTGGGGGGCTGGTTGAGATGTGTTGACAGATCTGGCCTGCCAGGGAGATTCAAGGCCTGGATTTACCAGCATTCCATCCTGCCCCGCATCCTGTGGCCGCTGCTAGTGTACGCAGTACCCATGACAACGGTAGAGGCCATGGAGAGAAAGATCAGCAGTTACTTAAGAAGATGGCTTGGCCTACCCTGAAGCCTGAGCAGTGCTGCCCTGTATGGCAGTAGTAACATCCTGCAGCTTCCGTTCAGCGGACTCACTGAAGAGTTCATGGTGACCAGGACTCGGGAAGCCCTGCAGTATAGGGAATCCAGGGATGGAAAAGTGGCATCGGCTGGCATCCAGGTGCAGACGGGCCGGAAATGGAGGGCCCATGAGGCTCTGGAAGTGGCCGAGTCGCGACTGAGGCAGAAGGTACTTGTCGGGTCAATAGCCTCAGGGCATGCAGGAATTGGCTATTTCCCATCAATCAGGGTGGACAAGGCCCAAGGCAAACAGCGGCAACACCTCATTCAGGAGGAAGTGAGGGTAGTTGTGGAGGAAGCACGAGCCAGCAGGATGGTGGGAATGGGGCAACAAGGAGCATGGACTAAATGGGAGAATGTTCTTCAACGGAAAATCACCTGGCCCAACATTTGGAGAGCAGACTCCCTCAACATCAGGTTCCTAGTCCAAGCTGTTTATGATGTCCTACCAACTCCTTCCAACCTCCATGTCTGGGGCAAAGCAGAGACACCATCCTGCCCCCAGTGTCCAGGACGGGGGTCCCTGGAACACCTCCTCAGCAGCTGCCCAAAGGCACTTGGAGAGGGGCGTTATCGCTGGCGCCATGACCAGGTGCTAAAGGCAGTTGCTGAAAGCATAGCCATGGCCATTAATACCACCAAGGGCCACAGCAAGCCTAAGACCATCAGGTTCCACAGAGCTGGAGAGAAGCCCACCATCCAAGCAGGGGACAGGATAGGTCTTCTCACCACTGCCACAGACTGGCAGCTGGAAGTGGATCTGGGCAAACAGCTGAAGATCCCATCAAGGATAATATCTACACGGCTCCGACCAGATATGATAATTGTTTCTGATTCCACCAAGCAGTTGATCATTCTGGAACTCACAGTTCCCTGGGAAGAACACATGGAGGAGGCCAATGAGAGGAAGCGTGCCAAGTACCAGGAGCTAGCGGAGGAGTGCAGGAGCCAAGGCTGGAAGACCTACTGTGAACCCCTGGAGGTGGGATGCCGAGGATTTGCAGGGCGGTCCCTCTGCAAAGTCCTCACCATGCTAGGCCTCACCAGCGAGGCAAAGAGGAAGGCCATTAGGTCTGCAACTGAAGCCGCAGAAAAAGCCACAAGATGGCTTTGGATCAAGAGGGCTGATCCGTGGACAAATGCTGCTGGGACACAGGCCGGAGTCTGATCAACTCTGGTCGGGTCGCCTGGGCGAGGGTGTCTGATGTTGAAAGACCCGAAACACCCAGTGACCCCAGGTTACATCACTGATGATGTGTCCAAGCGCATCAGCAAGATGTATCTTTCACCTGTCTAATTCCCCCTGTCTTCCCATGCTTACATTTACGCTGTGTGCGGTAGGAATGTGTTCGTTTGTCGTAATCCAGCAACAAATTTAAGTTTAGATGTCCGGGGTTACACTGTAAAAGGAAGTCCCTCGTGTACTTAATGCGCTGGAGGCCGTTTGCAGCGTTTCCGTGATTGAATCCACAGGTAAAAAGTAGATTCAGAGCCAGCAGGACAAGTGCAGTCCATGCAGGTGAGACCATGGTTAAATGATGGTAAATGTTGATATTTAGTTGGCTAGGTTAAAAGCACACACAATTAATGAGACATATGAAACTATGACATATGAATGACTATGAAACAACAAACAAACGCAAGTCATGTTGACACGCCTTTACTGTGGTCGCCACTGAGCAGCACCCGGAAGTGCATTTGATTTCATTATTCCAAGAAGAAAAGGTAGGGATTGACTGATTTTTCCATAGATGCATTTAAACAACCTGGATTAATGTAATAAGCACAGCTGAATAAGGCAGCTGAATAATCAAACAATAACATTAAGGCTGGTCTGCACTAATGTGGTTATAGGGTTATCTCACAGGCTAATTATGTTGCACTAAACTTAAACATTATCTAAACCTTAGTTTAAAAATACAGATAAATCTTGATTGTCATCTTGAACCATCCCCACTTGTCTTGACAGTAGAGAAGTTGACAACAGAAAGGCAACAAGACCACCCAGAGTGACTCCCTCGTCACCCACATGGAACTTGGAAGTTTAATTTCCAGGTGTTATTAACCATTTTGTAATCGTGACCGACTCCTGAATGATCATGTTGGTTTTGGCAACCCCATTAATGCGCTTCGTTTTCATTGGAATCTTGATTTGGAATAATGTTGGCCATCTCGTTTTGCTTTAAGAGCAGTTGCAATAACTTGTAACCAAAGGAAACAACACAGGAAGTCATGGGGAACACATTAAACACACGGGAAACACATTAAAAGCCCTGGAAATGTATGATCCCCTGGTAGGGGAACAGCTGCTTTATAGAGTACATAGAGGTTGACAACTCGAAGGCAACAAGGGCACCTTGTGTCTCCCTCGTTGACGACACAACAGCGCAATGTCTTACAAAGGAAGTCACACTGTTAAGTGCATGTTGAGAGGATGTTGAGGTGGGTGCAAGCACACCTTATGCCAAAGAGAGAGACGAGAGAGAAATTCCGGGGTGGGGGTGGGGGGTTTGGTGGTGACATGTAGAAGGATTGGTTTAGAGAAGAATTCCCTTTACACAAACCACAAACCAAACTTCAAACACACACTGGAGAATCTGCCAAGCCAGCAGTGCTGGGTTTCAGTCCAGATTAGCGCCATAGGGAGTCTCAGAGGCTCAATACACACACACAGATGGCACACAAGAAAAGGCCAGTTTGGAGATCGGGGAACCACAAAAGACCAAGAACCCAAACACAAAGCCACAGAACCATGCATATCCGCAATAGAATTTGGGACAGAAATGCAGAAATAAAGAACAAAAAAGCATCTGCAGATGTATTCTTCTGCCAGTGCTATCACTAGAAGAATACAGAATATGAATTGAGAGGCACTGACCTTGCCATGTGAGAGAATGTGTATAAAAATACATCAAAATGATGACGGAAGACATTCAAGCTTTTTACGGAGAAAAAAGAGCAGAGAGAAAGAGGAGAAAGAGAAAAGGGACAAAAAGAGGCTAAGAAAGGGGAAAAAGACAGGAAAAAGAAAAGAGAAGGAAATAGAGATAAAGAGGAAATAAGAAGTAGAGAGGAAAGCAGCTCGCCGAATCATCACTCTCACTGCTTTACCCAGATTCAAGACCAGGCTGATCGGCAAGAGGTTAATTTGAGGAAAGACGATAGCGAACTCATTTCTTTTCCCGACGAAGCCATATCAGATTTCAGCTCACCTCATTTCCGCATGAGGCAGGGTGATGGAATTTTCTCCTGGATCTATGCATTTCATTATTCACCCCCCTCAAAACACTAGTGGAGACTCCTGGAGGTATCCGTCACAATACTGACTTTGGCTCCATCCACCTGGCCACATGAGAACGGTTAGAGTTGGTACCGAATATTTCCCCTGA
Organism: Limnothrissa miodon; assembly: GCA_017657215.1. Classification (NCBI taxonomy): domain Eukaryota; kingdom Metazoa; phylum Chordata; class Actinopteri; order Clupeiformes; family Clupeidae; genus Limnothrissa; species Limnothrissa miodon. The sequence goes on from JAGFZM010000015.1 coordinate 883,069, forward strand.
CCCACTGGGTCACCATAATTGATAGCAGGAAGTGAAAGTGGAAACCTTTGGAAAGGTAGGTGTGTGTGTGTGTGTGTGAAAAAGAGAGAGAGAGAATGAAAGAGGGGGGGGGGTTTGAGAGAGTGACTGAGAAAGCCCAGTGGGTATTTTAATCAGGACTGCAGGGGAAAGGGTGTGGAAAAGCAGACTCTGTTTTCCCTCCCTGGTGCAGGCCTGTGCCCTGTCCATTGTTCCTGTGCCATGCCACTGGCGTGTGTGCCAACTGCTGCTGATGATGAGTTTTTAATCACTGAGCCCACATTTCAGCTGTATACTATTCACATCCATTGGAAATCTATTAAACTGTCAAATAAAGTCACACACACACACACATACAATCTCATGTGCTTGCTTTGTACAAATTAGTTATCCAGGTTTTACTGTACGAGTGACAGACATACTGACAATCAGATTGATTTTCATCGAAATGACCAACCACTCATCAAATATGCCCTTTGCCCATGCACGAACAATATTTGGTCATGTCAAGTGCTGTTAACTGTCCATGGACATTGAGTGTGTTTGGAGGCTGCAGCGAGCCTGAGTTATGGCGGGAGAGCCGAAAGCCCTTTGAGTTCAGTGATTATGACTGAGGAACCAGAAGCAGAGACGTGCAGAAACTGCAAATCAGTGCCCACCCATAACACGGCATCAACAGCTGAAAAAAAACGCCTTCTGATGGAAAATGTTCTTCGAGAATATGCTTTGTGACAGAATGATTCATTTCCAGAAAAAGCAGCTTGTGATCCAAAATCTGGAATCATGTGCTCACTGACAAGCAGGAGACAGGAGACACACATCTTCTTCTACCTACAGTGTGATTTGGCTTCTACATGTGACACACATCACTGTGGCACAGGGCTTTATATTGGCCCACTTGCCAATGTAGCTAGCGACCATCTAAAGTTGGTATTCTTATTTTGTGATGTTTTCGCAGGGTAGCCTACAATGTATTCCATGTTCAGCTTTTAAAGCTAAAGCTGTAAGTAGGCCTACAGCTTTTTTACAAAAACCTGCAACCAACAAAGCCATAAGAGTCTCTCGACATAAAACAACTATTCATTAAAATTGGCATTCCAGTGCTAACGTAAAGCTCTACAATGGCCCCATGTGCCTAAAATATACACCAAACCACAATAGTCCCAGACGATTGTGTTAAACATGCACGAGTACACCTGGAGTGAAAAGCCTGGGTTTTTATAACACCTCATTGTATTGAATTAGCGTCGTTAATGCCTATGCTTGTCCTGACAGTGGGTGGGGTGGGAGTTGGAGTGGTGTGAGCAGGGTTGATGAGGGTAGGGGTAGTGGTGTGGTGGCAGCTGGATGGGGAAAAGATAAACGGGACTTCAGAAGACTAGAGCAATCAAACACAGCGGCCACTGAGAAGCCCTGAGCATCACAGATAGCTGCTGCTCACAGCCTGGTATAATTCACTGCCACCCTTCGTAACAAGTTTTCCAGCGCTCTGTGAGATGGTCGCCAATCCAATTACAAACTGGAAACGAGCATGGGAGACTTGTGCATACATGTGTTTATGATTGTAATGTAGTGGGGTTTATTGCTTTGCATGCTTCCCAGATAGGAGTATATGTTGAGCTTTTTGTGTGTACACATTTTGTTGAGTAGCACTGAGCTGTCAGTGCTATGCAATATAAGTGACATAAATCCTATCCCGCTTAAATGTCTATTTAATATTGGCCCTGGTCAGATATTTTAAAGGTGACCTGTGAAAATATTGTAATAGACATATTAAATAAATAAATAAAGTAAGTAAGTAATAAAATTAACACTTTCATTAAAAAGCTCCTACTAAACCAGTATTGTCTATGACCTATAAATCTATAAACCTCTGACTTAATAACCACCAATCTAACATTTAAAAATGTTTATGAAAGACCGTTCATGTAGGCCTATCTGCTCATGTAATTAGTTGTAATTTCTTTTCAGGAATCCTTACATATCCTAACATATTTCTTCGCCTTGCTAGCCTGGAGTTACTGTATGCCAAACTCTACTGCTAGGCTTTGCATGCCTAGTCTTTACTACTGAGCACACATTATTTCTATGCATGATCATATAATTCTGTAACTTAAAAATGGTGTGTTGAAAATATTGTTACCATTTTTTATTATGTTTTTCAAAACTTGAATAGAAGAAAAATATGTCCTAAAAGCAGATGACACTGGATTACTCAAAAACTGGAAAGCCTGAAGTATGACTATCTGATGAGTGTGATCAGCTGTTACTAAATGGACAGACAGACAGACAAAATTTCTACCACTTTTGTTGCACCATTCTGTTAGCTTATCCGTCAGCAACCCCAGGAGTTACAGGAATTAAACAATACAAGACGTGTTTGAATGGTAGGAATGAAAAGCTAGTTTTTCAGAAAGCAAGCGTCAAGCATTGCCACAAGACTGATGGAAAAACACATAAGTTACACCCCAGCATAGCGTCGCCTTAAAGTCTGAGAGGTAATTACACCCCCACTGTCTGCTGTGGTGTTTTGCATGCTGAAAGGAACTCTTAAAGGTGCATTCAGCGATGTTAGATGGTTTGTAAACACATACAAATTTTCATAACATAAAGATAATGTCTCCTTGTGATACGCAAGCTTTGCATTCTCCTGGGAGACTGTTAAAAATGACAAGACTTCAAAAACTGAAAACGAATGATCATGAGCAGTCTGCCCTCCAAGCAATAGCACAGAGTCTCTGAAGAAGGACTGAAGGCAGAAGGAAGGGTTGCCTCTCTGGTATGTTTAGTTTGGTCCTCAGGTCAAATATGACACATGCGTTTGGTGGTTAGAACATCTGCTTCAAAACACAAACATAAACAACAGGATTTTCAGCAGCATGTGTGCAAAGCCTTTGTGTAACATGTGCAGCATTGTTTACCATCTTGCAGGTATACAATGCCTTGGCGGTTTCCTTAGCATGAGCTGGGCATGGACCCAGGCTGAAACAAACAATGCATGGCTTTATCAACCTGCAGCCATCTACAATTCAGGGGTTGAATGAGCAGCCAGACAGAAAGAAGAATGGGTAAGATGGATTAAAAAACTGTGGGCGTCACATGACCACACCACTGTCACGCCATGCAGACACTACTGAGCCTATCATTCAAAAGTGTTGCTAAAGACCATTGAATACTTACCAAGACAGATATACAGTATACACGCAACAATGCGAGAAAACCTGAATAATTACTATGTGTCACATTACGTCATTATATAACCTTTTCAATGATTTTTGGCATCAGCCAAAGAAATCTTGACACTGGTCTGCATAAAAGGGGGATCCCCCCCCAATAAAGAAACAATAAAGAAGCTGTCAAACATTTGCACCTCTTTCTGGCTACACTGTGAAAGAGGGATTGACTCTGGGACCTTGTGCTTCCTCCCCGTACCCCATGACATGTCTGTCGTCAAAATTGCCATTTTGTGAGTGTGTCGGATAATTACCATAATTTCCCGCAAATTGCTGTTTTTCAAAACTTGTTTTGCAATTACATTACTGTAGATAATAGAGTAAAATCACTACCTCCTGGCACATTTACACCACTGTGTGAAAAAAAGATCAATGGGGCAGAGTCTGATATAAAAAAAAAAGCATGCTGACAGTGCTAAGGCAATCAGTAGGAGCCAGTCAGTAGGAGAGATAACATGAGAAAGAAAGAAAGAGCCCAGAAAAGAGTGAACACAAGAGATCGAAACACGTGTAGAGAGCTTGAGATGGAACATCTTGCCTGTTCGGTCAACCCTAATTACTTCGGAATGTTGCCCTGCACCACCAGTGAGATGTAACCTCAGGACCATCAGAAACGCCACAGGCCCGTGCATCACTGCAGACTGCTGGTCCAACAGGCACTGGTCACAGTCTCATTCCATGCTAAAGAGACTTTCTTTTTCCGGTTTGATGGTTGCCAAGAGCAACCCATATTCCTTTTGATAGCTTGTCAATAATGTGCATGTCCCTGGAGGTAGGCAAATGTAAAAATTTGGTTCCAGACCCTGAGAAGTCAAATAAGGCCAGGCTCAGAGGGGGGAAGCTGTCCATCATGTCTAGCGCAGTTAACAGCTGGGACTAATAGAAACGCATCTTGTTACATCACTAGAGAAGCCATAGAATTTTCTAACGTGAAACCCATTGCAAAAACCCCATTGCATGACACCTAATCAGCTTGCTTCAGCAGTATTTCAGCATTTAATATTTCATTGCCTCCTCTGTCAGGATGGAATAGTTGAGTACTGTACCTCAGTACTGTGTTCAGTGGACTAGATTGATCCACACCAAAGCCAAAACCAAACACCCTCAGAGCTGTAAGCGTTCAAGCCAATTAAGTCCAGTCGTCCAATACATCTTAAGTCTGTGTTTCAGAACTCTGTATTCGTCAAAAAATGGCATGTTAACATGCATTCTAAATAAAAAAAACCCCACCAAAGCTGTGTCCAAACTACATACATCGATTACAGTGTGAGTTGCAAGGTTCAGACATAGCTGAATATCTAGCGTACATTTATTTATGTGGTTGACTTCCTATGAGCTTGACGTGTTTTTGACAGCCTCCCCTGGCTGTTTTTGAGCATTGTGTAAAAAGGAAAATTGTCTAAGGCGGGAAAGGAGAATACATCCATATTTATAAATACTCAGGTAAGTGTAACAAAGTATATTGCAGTTGGCTTTTAGTCTCCACTTCAAGTCCTTAAAGTATTTATCCTGAGTAAAATACACTTTAGATCAATTTACGGATGATTGGGAGTACATATGTTGAGTTGACATCAAAATCACGTCATTCGGATGTGTTTTGAGAATGTTATATTTTACCGTTTTGAGCCAAAACTCAATAGCCTGGAAGTGACCAGGGCATATCATTTCCGCAGCTACAAAACGCTATTTTTATACCTCTTCTACAGTTCTAAACAACATTACACTTACGTGATAGTAAGTAGAGGGTCTCTAAAGACAAACCGAAGTATCCCGAGATCTTCATGTGGTCGGATAGGGAGTACAGTCCAGTTCAATTAATTTTAATGAGCCAGTACCTTTCCGGAAATGTTGCTGCTTTAGTTGCCACTAGTAACTAAGTGACATGACAACGGGAAGGGAAAAGGGCTTATTGGGCACAATTTGGGCATTTTTATTTAGGGGTGTACTCACTTTTGTTGCCAGCAGTTCAGACATTAATGGCTGTGTGTTGAGTTATTTTGAGGGGACATCAACTTTACACCATTATACAAGCTGTACACTGATTACTTTACATTCTATCAGAGTTTCATATCTTTAGCGTTGTCCCTTGAAAAGATATAATAAAATATTTACAAAAATGTGAGGGGTGTACTCACTTTTGTGATATACTGTATACTAAAAGTCTACCCATGCCAATAAGCATGAAACAGGGGTTATGCACTCATTCATTCTGTATGTAAATCCTGAACCACTAAGACCCCGTTTACACATATACGTTTTCTCTTAAAAACGGACACTTTCCCCTTCGTTTGCGCCTTTCATTTACACACAATCGGAGATGTCGCCTCTGAAAACGATTCTTTCTAAAAACTCCGGCAAAAATGGAGATTTTGGAAAACTCCGTATTCACGTTTGCGTGTAAACTGCGAAAAACAGATAAAACATAGTTTTTGGGTCCAACCTGGGCGGACTGATGTCTGGTGGGAGAACTTTGAAAATTAGGTGGTTGTCCCGGAGGAATGGCGTGAGGCTTCTGATTGGCTTGTATGGCTTTCTCCTTCTTCCTACACTGCGGCCCATAGGTGTGACGGCTCTCGACAGCATATTTATGCAGCTTAATGTAAACGGAAACTTTTTTGAAAATGATGGTGTATGCTCGGACTTATTTTGGAAAACGGAGGGAACAAAATATTCGTTTATCAAAATACCCAGGTATGTGTAAACGTAGCCTAAGAGTAGGAGGCTAAGGCCCCATTTTCATGTATATATGTGTGTACCAGTCGGATTCAGAAAATACAGTGTTTGGGGGAAAAATCCATTTAAGGTAAATAAAACTTAATTTATGTGTAAACAATAGCCCAAACAAATAAAAAATGTTTACAAATATCTAGATACATGGTTTTGATTTCAGTTGGGAAATCAAAATTAAACCCGAGCCTAAGCAGTAATTGGGTAACAAGATACAATACTCATCCATTTTATGACCTTATAAACCTTGTGTGCTGTTCAGGTCAAGTTAAATGGCTTTGGATTTTTAGTTCAAGATTAAATACAAGACACAAGGTAAATGTTTTATGGCTGATACTGTACTGAAAAATAACAATTCAACACACACCCCATTATACCCTCACTATACATTTGGATCCTTCAGTGGGTGTTCGGGTCAAATTGACCCAAATACACATTGTTATACAGGACATAAATCTAAAGAAACCTCATAGCAAGAGAGTAGAAAGGCCATTTTCCAAGAGGTCACAGGGTAAGAACAGGTGTTATTAATGGCATCCCAAAGAGGTTCTGATTGTACTGTATGGTTGCTGTGAGTTTTCTGTAAATTTTATGTAATGTCAGATATGCCAGAATAACTTTAACAAAGGGTACAAGATAATGTTTGCCCAGTTTTTGGCACAGCTTAGAAAAGCGCAATACATTTCATGACAGTAAAAAAAAAAAAAAAATGTTTTTTTAAGGATCAAAATCACATTGTCCATCATGAAATAAACTACGGGAAAGTAGTTCACATGGCCATCAAAAGAAATCAAATGCACACATCTTAGCACTTTTGACTTGTAAAGCAACACAAGCAACGCTTACTTGCAGCTACAAAACAAAAGGAGAGCAACTGCCAGACTGCTTGGCCGCTTCAAAAGCAATCAATAATTTACGTAGATACAGAAAAAGGGACACACACAGACACACACACACAATCTACTTGAATCATCACAGCAGGAATAATTAGGCTGCTCAATGTCAGTTTTTTAGAGTTATTGATAACCACAGTAGAATCCCACACCTCCTTAAGAGAAGCAATATACATGCACTTCACCATACAATGAAATGCACTTTAGCATTTACAGTTTTTTTTTTTTTTACAGTAAATCATGTAAATTTACAAAACATTTCCCACAAAAATGAAGAACAGTGTGCAACATACAAATCCACACAAATATACTCACTCACAAATATTTAAGCAAGCAGGAAACTCAGTAGAGACCGGGGCATATGAAACCATAGAATCACAAACAGATGCCAGCACACATTATGATTAGGGTTTGGAACAAGCAAGAGAGCCAAAAAACATGACAGACACAGGTGCTTTTTCTGCCAACTGTTACGACCCAGGCTTGTTTGGGCCATAACATAAATGGAGACAAACACCAATATGAACAACAAAAGAATATTTATTTACCAAAAGCATGTATTTCTAGGGCAGGGCTATTCAATTAAGATTTCATTTGGGCCACATTTCAGAACCAAGATCTTAAGTTGGGCCGCACATTTTCAGCAGTCATTAATAATTATGACATTTTTCACAAACAAAAAAAATGGTAACACTTTATATCAGCACACCCATATTCATTATGAAGTAGCCAGTAACTAACATAGTTGTTAGTAGCATGTTAGCCCTTAACTAGCAATTATCACTCATGAACTGCTACATAATAAGGCCAGAATTATGCTTTGCCTGTTATGATCATAATTTCTGTTCTGTTGCCTTCTAATTCACCAGCAATAATCAGTAGTTACGAATTAATATCTGGAAAAGTCATAGTTATTGGTATGTTAAGAGTGGAATACGGTCATGCTTTGTAAAGTATGAATTCATGAGTGATACCTGCTAGTTAAGGGCTAACATGCTACTAACAACTATGTTAGTTACTGGCTAATTAATAATGAATATGGGTGTGCTAATATAAAGTGTAACCAAAAATATATATATTTTACCCTTAAAATTGACGACATTGGATACTCAAAATTGAAAACAATCTAAAAAAGATTGAGAATGCATGCAATTTATATTAGCCTACACATCTCTAAAATGAGGTGGGGTGGAGGAGATTAACTAGCTTGGTGTGTTTCTGATATTCTGAGTGCGTCAAGAAATAGGCTAATCTGCCACTCTGATAATGGAATAACACTCCACAGTTTTTCTGTGACTAAACGAACGGTTTCTGATAGATCAAAATGAACATAAACACATAGAGCAGGTTAAAATAGTGGTTAATGTTTAAATCAGTTGCTTGACAAGTAAGGACTATGAACGATTTTTATCGTTTTTTTTACCTGCCAATTATGAGCTTTAATTCATAAATCAATCCAGAAATGGTCTATTTCCTAAAAACTTAGTCTAGCAGTAGCACTGTTTTCATTTAGACTGATGTCACGCTCTGCTGCGCTCTCCCTTCAGCCGGAGTGGCCGGTTTACGCTCTGAACACGCTCTAAACACTTCGAAAGTGTGACACCCTGAATAAACGAACGACAATTCTATCCACACTCAGAAAAGTTTTAAAAGACCAGAGTGTACTCGGAGAGCTCGGAGTGTCAGTTTACGAACGCACCCTCTGTAAAAGACCCAAGTTACGTTCTGGAGGCTCGTGAATGGTGTTTAACTTTTATTGCTGGAGCGTCATCCGGGCCGCATGTGTGCCACGTCTGGGCCGCCTATTGAATAGGCCTGGTCTAGGGGATACGGATTTAGTTGTAAATGGTAGTGAGAAAAGCCGGCAAGGATCAGAGTTAGGTTGGTTTGTGATTGTGTGAAGTTGCAAAAGTGTGTGAGTGCATGCATGCGTGTGGTGCAATGTAAGTGGCGAAATGTGTATGTCCAAGTGGGAGTGTCAGAGCCAAAGAGTCAAGAGTCTCCCGTGCCCTGGATGGCTTCAGGTTTTAAAGGACAGCGTCCAGGTGTAGCAAATTTCAATAATCGCTCTGCCAATCCACGTCAGCCTAAACCCTGCAGTAGTCCAGACCAACATAGATGCAGAGGGTCGTAACACCTCCCTCCCCGGAGAGGGTTCCTTAAGGAAACCTTATAAAAAAAAAATCAGTGACCTTCTGTGGATCGGCCCTACCCCAGTCATCCAGCATCCTGGGCCCTAGGAACTGGATAAAAGATAGGACAAACCACAAACACACAACACATATATTCAAGAAACATTAATAAGTTTACATCATAACCATGAAAAAAACTATTAGAAGGCATGTTTAACTATATAATGAGTAACCGAAAAAAAAACAAACAAATATGGTTGATTATACTCAAAGGATATGGTTGCCCCATCAACACACATTAACCCCTCATAAAATACCTTAGTCTCAGACAAGGAGCCATGCTCCACTGCACCCCAAAACTGTGTCCTTCCCCAGCCATGTCATCAAGGTCAGATGCACCTGGACATTTAGCCTTAGCACTCAAAGCAGTATGCAGGCTCCTGTCCATTTCAGGTCCTGCACGGGTCAACTTTTGGACACCCGCACCCGCCCGTTGACCTGTGGTTACATAAAAATTAAACCCACATCCGCCCGTGCCTTTATATATTCCGCCCGTTACCCACCCATGTCCGTAAGAAATTATTCACAAATGAAAAGCATTGAAGCGCTTTATTTTTCTATGCACCTCTTAACGTGACAAGCAAGGCCTACATGTAAACTGAATAAGCTACGCTAGGTGGTGCTAGGTAAACATTTGCGTTAATCACTAAATTGGTGAACATTTTGCTCCATCACAACAGCTCATCTGTTTAACTAAAAAAAATAATTAAAAGTTACTGCAAACTAAATGTAGCTTACAAATACATACATAAAAATAGCACTCTCTTAAGGAGATGGTACACTTGAGGTAAAATAAAAGCGGTAAAATAGTAAAATAACGAATGTAGTAAGCTATTTCCTGGTTAGCCTTTCAACCGGACTAGCATACAGATTGAAACAGATTAGCTCTCAAATATACATCAACCAAAGAAACTGTAGCACAAATTGATTCAAATAGTGCGAGTCATTACTTCTACGAAATACAAACAACAGTAGCAGAACCTACTTGAGCATGTACGCACAGGAACACACAGGTATAAGACACAATACAAAAGACAGAACTGCGAGACAAGAACGAACGCCAGCACAACGCAAGCAGGAATTTCGAGGGGGAACAAAAACAAAAGGCTCCATCAATGATGACATCACGGGCCAATAAATAAATAAAAAAAGACCTTTATTTGGTTCTTAAGTTTATGTACAGCCAGGACACAGTTTAAGACAAATGGTGGCTACTGAGATGAAAAACAGAATTGAAAAAATGAATTGAAATCCATCTATTTGCATTCTCAAACAGTTCACCTACACAAAGAAAGGGGCAGCTCACTCGTCATTTCTTCAAATATCCTTCACACATACCTTTACAATTTAGCCCAAGAGTTATGAGCAGTGAATTAAAGTAAACTTCATGGGAGTACAGCCCTTCTTTGTCCATTGCTCTATGTTGTGGGAACAAAGTGTCACTGAGATGACATTTAATTCCACAAGAACAATGCATTCTTTTTAGGTGCTGTTAATGGAGAGTAGCTGTTCTTGTGGAACTGCTACATAATAAGGCCAGAATTATGCTTTGCCTGTTATGGTCATAATTTATGTTCTGTTGCCTTTTAATTCACCAGCAATAATCAGTAGTTACGAAGTAATATCTGGAAATGTCTTAGTTATTGGCCTGTTAAAGGGATAGTTCGGTTTTTAACACATTGAGCCCCTTTCACAGGTTGTCTAAAATGAAATAAAGTGGTTGACACCAAAATCTTGATGATTGCTCCTGTCTCGGCTATTTGGGAAATATAGAATCGCCTCTGCCTGCCTTTAAAATGGCTAGCAAATGGATTTTTCTGTAGAATTGAGATTTTTCTTAAAGACACACTTTCTGTCACTAGAGTATGGATAAGATGCTGCCTCTCCTGATTAAACTTAGTACAGTGTTCTATTATATGCTCTACAGTCTCAGCAGCATCACATATACGACACTTCCCATCAGCATGTTTTTTTTTTAAAAGAAACAGTGTACTGTTCAAACCAGTGTGCCCAAATATCATCCTTGAAATAATGCCCTCCTTTTGGGTGGATCTGGCTGTTGGTCTTGCAAATATTTGAATTGCATAATAATTCCTACCTGTTCTGGCGCTATTCCATTCACTTTGCCATTTCTCCCTGGACTTTGACTTGACCAATGTTTTAATTTCAGCCTTACTATATGTAATATTTAGCGAAACTTCTGGAAGCATACATGCCGTCTTGGCATTCTTGTCAGCTAACTCATTCCCTCTTATTCCAAAATGAGCAGGGACCCATAAAAAGCATACTTCAATATTAGAGCTGAAAAGCCTATTGATTAGCTGAAAAATTTCTAACACAATATCCTGCCTGGATTGAGACATAGCATTTTGGATGCTCATTAAAGAATCTGAGGCTATTAAGACTTCATTTCCAGGTCTGTTTCCTTCAAACCAGGACAACGCTGTGAGAATAGCTACTAACTCAGCTGTGTATACAGCAAGATCATACTCAGCCTTTCTTTTTTATAAATCCTCAGACTGGGTATTACAAATGCCACACCAACTTTACCCTCTATTGACTTAGATGCATCAGTGAGCGGCACTAGCTTACCTTTATATTCTTTATTAATATGAGATTCAACTATTTCTTTACTGAGTTCCTCATTCTTCTTTAGCTCTAGAAGTTCTAGATCAATAACAGACTTCCTCAACATCCATAATGGCACAGCTGGGAATGACACAGTAGGGCACACACTAAGCACCTGAAGTCCCATTTCACTTGCCTTAGCAGGAATAACCCACCCAAAACTTCTACCAGGCTTTCCCCTCTCTTGGCTATGGGTTGAAGAAGAATGGCTTATATGATCCTCCTTATGCCCTCTAAGATTTGCCCAATAGATTAAAACTAGCTGATCCCTCCTGATGTGGAGCGGCATTTCCCCCATCTCAACCTGAACTGCATTAACCGGGGTAGATTTCATAGCTCCACAACATAGTCTCAGAGCTTTATGCTGAATAACATCTGTTCTATGCTGAACTCTTCATTAATTAATTCTCCTACCAGACAAGACATTTCTGAACCATTGGAACATCCTTCCCTGAATTCCCATCTGCCTCAATTTAATAAGAACCTCCAGACCATATTGTTTGCCTTTTATAAAATATAGCCAAAACGGTTTCTTTATTGACCTGGGCCTTCCGTATTGAGTCTTCTAGTACAACTACTGGGTCCATAGCCCCCTACCCTTCCTAAAACCAGATTGATAGTTATATAAAAGGTTTCTTGTTTCTAGCCAGAAAACCAGTCTATCATTCACCATCCGTTCCATAATTTTAGCCATTTGAGAGGTCAGAGCTATAGGCCTATAGTTACTTGGGATCTTTGCATCTTTCCCAGGCTTCTTTACTGTGCGTTCACACCAAAAGCGACCAAAGCTGCAAAATCGCTTTTGTCGCTCACAAACGGTCGCTGCAATAAATAGTTCTGTTCGCTTTTGTCGCCCAAGTCGCTCATGACATTAGGATTAGAACGTTCGATTTTGCTTACCCATTTAAAGGAGCCGTTGTACAAACAGTACAAAAACGTGTGTTTCAGTAGCAAATTGTCCTGCTGAAGAGGGTCTCGACGTAATTGAAGTTACAACCAAGAACAAAATCACGTCAAGTGTTAAAGGTATTGGTATCACTAAATGGCATTTGGTGATCTGCAAATCGTAATGTGCACTCATTCTACTTTGAATATAAAAAACATTGCAAGTGCAGGGAAAGGGATTTCGATTATGCTACTATGTTGGGTGCAACATAAGATACAGATCATAGCCTTTTTGTGGCGATCTCGAAAAGCGTTGGGCCATACAACACCGGCTGAACAAAACTGCAGTAGGAAAGAAGTTTCCCTGTATGTTCCCTGAGAGCCAAACAAGCGAAGAGCGTCTACATTCCGATTGGTCGCCAGTGTTTTGCAGCCGAAACGTGTCATAGCTAATTTGCATAAAGTTAAACTGTCTTTAACTTTTTTTAGTCGCTCTAGTCGCTCAACTTTTGCAGCTGGTCGCTTCTGACGCTTTTATCGCTTTGGTCGCTTACTGTCCATTCAAAGTCAATTACTTCCGGCGATTTTGCAGCTTTGGTCGCTTTTGGTGTGAACGCACAGTTATAGGGATAATAATAGACTTTTTCCACTCAGCTGGGATGACTCCCTTTGTCCACATCTTGTTAATTAGACTCAGGACCTTCTCCTTCCCCTTGTCAGTTAAGTGTTCTAGCATTGTGTAACAGACCTCATCTCCTCCTGGGGTGGACTTTCGTACTAACTTTAATGCTCTGTTTAGCTCACATACATTGAAAGATGCATTTAAAATGACCCCATCCTCCATCTCTTCTGGTAAAACATCTCTGTACTTCTCTATTGTTTTTTCTCTTCCTATTCTCTCCTCATGAGTAAGGTTTTCTGAACTATGTACCTTTACTAGTGCTGTTGCTATGGCTTCAGCTTTATCTTTACTACTTATAATAACTCTTTCATCCTCATTACTGGATACTCAAAGTCCCTTCCATTACCTCTCATTTTCTTAATCATGTTCCATACACTTTGGATTGGGGTTGTTCTTTCTACTGAGTCACAAAATCTTTTCCAGTACTCTCTTTTTGCATTCTTAACTGTAGATCTCACCATAGCTTGACACCTCTTATATTTAATCAAATTCCCAAAATTTAGAGTTTGCTTTTGAATTTTAAAAGCTTAAAAATTTCTCTCCTTGATAGTCCTGCTACATTCTTTAGACCACCAGGGAACAATTTTTCCTGTACTACCTGGCTTTGATTTAGCAATGGCTATCTCAGCTGCCCTGATTACACTGCTCGTAACAGATGAGCACATTGAGTCAACTGTGCCATTGGTGCTAATCTCCACCAGGCTACTCTCACTGACGTCTGAAAAGGTATCCCAGTCTGGTTCCTCTAAAACCCATCGTCCCTTTCTTACAACCTGATTTCTTATCACCTCCATCTCAAGTTGAACCACAACAGGATAGTGATCACTGCCCAGCGTACTGTTATCTAGCACCTCCCAATTACACCTGCCAGCTAGAGATTGGGAAACTATAGTTAGGTCTACTGCATAGCAGATTCAATCCCTCTTACTACATCTATCCTTGTCATCAAAACATACACATTCTTTTTCATCCTGAAAAATCTTCAATTACACTACCATTTCCCCAAACTCTCCCAAATCTCCTCTATTATGTTGTATGGATTATAAAAGTTTGCCACATTCACACTCCCTTCTTTAGTCCATAACTCTACACATACCCCAGGTCTTTACCTTTTTATCTCTCTAAACTGTAACCCTCTCTTTGCAAAGGTAACACATCCTCCACCATTACCCCCCACCCTATCTCTTCTGAAATACCCTTTAATTACAAAATCTAGTGAGCTCTTTAACCAGGATTCCTGAACACATATTACATCTGGCTTATCATTTAGTTCTTGAATAAAACCTTTAAACTCCTGGCCATTAGCTATGAGGCTTCTAGCATTCCACTGAAGGATCACTGTCTTGGCTTATCAATGGCATGGAAAATGATAACTCTGCGGGTTTGCCCAGGCTACTCAGATCTGTATTCACCTTTTCTACTGATAAATTAAGGTTCAAGAATGTTGCTGCTGCTTTCACAATAACAAAAACTTGAAAAAAAAATGAAGTTAAAAATAAAGTTAAAGTCTACCTCTGTGAAAATGTATTCAGCCTATTTATGATAGCTATATTCAAGTTCATAGATTTGATATTTGTATTGAAGTTTAAAACAGCCTGTGAGAAATTCATAGTAAATTTCATAAAAAGTTCATAGAATTAAAATTGATGAAGGTCGATCAGACTATTTCATTCAGAAAGACAGTATGATAGCTGGCTCATTTAAAATATCCTTAACTTTTTTTGGCCCTGCCTCTTAAAAGAATCGGAATCGAGAATCGTTAGGAACTGGGATCGAAACAAGGAATCGGAATCGGAATCGAAATCGTTCAAATTGAAACGATACCCAACCCTACTCGTGGTTGCCTCCACACTTGCCACATCTCTGTCTACTTTTACAAACTGCCGCTACATGACCATACCGCTTACAATTGAAGCACCTGATCAGAGTGGGAATAAACTCACGCACATAGAAACTCATAAAGCCCATCACTCTCTCAGGCAGCTGCTGCTCTTTAAACTCCAACAGCAGAGATGTACTTTCCACCTTCTCAACATTTCTCTTAGCCATCAGTCTGACAAAACCGTCCCTCCTTTAATGTTCTTTTTAATTTCTTCTAGGTTTTCATCAAGTGCCACACCTGAAATTACTCCTCTCGCTCCACGCTCCCCAAACTTCTTACCTCCGCTATTTTTTTT
>JAGFZM010000015.1:898513-954919 GCA_017657215.1 Limnothrissa miodon
ATCATTACCTTCCTTGAATTGAACTATCACTTTTAGCTCAGAGGCAGGGTCATGTGAAACCCTGCGAAACCACCTTCTCTCTGTGAGATCGAAAATGCTTGACAATCACAGCACTGCGAACGCACTAGTGCTGCCTCTTTCCTGGAATATGTGAAAGATTTTCCTTTTAAAATGTTTGACCTTTTCTAAAACAACACAGAACGCACACATGTCAGTCATGGTTAATTTGGTGTTTGTCCATGCCCATCCTAAAGTGCGTGATGTGTTCTTATCTCAACATGCACTCAGGGACCAATGACAATGGGCAGCTATTGTATCTGCCCATTATAGACATACTGCAGTGTTACCATGGATATGGGAGAATAAAAGGAGACATGAGACGCAAGAGTTCTTGTTATGCTTATCTCGGCGGCGTATCATGGGCGAAAAATAAAAGATGGAGATTATCTGCACGGCTCATTGATGAATGTGGAGAGGCCCGGGGCGGAACAAAGAGAACGGAGACACTTGTAAATGCAAAGTGGAGGTAATGAGAAAAATAATTAATTAGATGGCAGAGATTAAATTAAAGCAAAATGAATCTTAAGTCCAGTGTACTGTTGGAGAAGCTCAAGCGAGGGTCTCCGTCACGAGGCATGGCTTCCTGGGCAACGTGTAAACAAATCAACCAAAATACGCAAACAAAAACAAAACCAAGCTGCAGCTGTGAGCACTGTATTGGACGAGCCTCATCAACATCAATATTGCTATAGGGCCACAAATAAAACAAACAATTAAATGAGCTGAGAACAACTTTAATTTATGCAATCACAATCATAGCAGGATTTCTGCATGCTGAGAAAACTGTGAGGAAGTAATCATGACTAAAATTACACATACTATACTCAGTTGCACATATACTGTACAGAAACACATATACATGTAGATTTGCTAGACTGACATTAGGATTCAAGACAATAATAAACAAACAGGCATCGGATAAATCAAATGGGTTATTCTTCAGATACCCAACATGTAAGGTGTAATTGGCAGCTGCACTTGATTAAGACTTCTAACTCTATCATTTCCCTAATTAAGGCCCTTAATTTGATCCTTGAGAGCCTGAATTGCCCTCCACTGACATTGACAGAGCTTGAAACGTATGAATAACAGATTTAGCCGAGTAGTGTTTGATCACTCCTTGCCTGCCCTCGTTTACTGTGTGCAATTACTTGTGCACACGCGGCCCCCTACTCCCTCTCCCAAGTGCAGTTTATGTGAAGATGAGATAACTGAAAAGGTGGTTATTGAACAAAGGAACCATGTTGTCTAGTTAAACTTTGAACTACTGCTGACCCACTGACATGACAGAAATTCAGCCACATTAAGTGGATGATTGTGTGAAATAGACAGGTTGTAATTGTGTACTGGGAATAAAACTGTTCTAACTGCAGTATTGGTGATTTGCGGGTTGTGTGCAAGTTAACTCATTCACAAACCTTCCTGTATAATGTCTGAATCAGAATATTCTCCTTACAGGAATGTTATTTTACATAAATGTGAAATTCACTTGGCCATGTAGCCAACACATGGCAACTATGTAGACTAGCTTGGTGAACAGGAACATAGCGATCAATATGTAAATGTGATTATAACTGTGGTTTACTGTTCCACACATTTAAACACATTATTCAGAACCTTGATTTAACCAATTTGAATTTTGAATTTGCTTTGTCATTTGTCCATGATTCCTGGAAAGATTACTGAGCATTTGTGAAGGAGCAGCGGCAATGCAAGTTTGAAAAACAGTTCCCTCCAACCCTCATCACAATAAGTTATGGGCTACTTCTCTGTTTCTCTCAAAAAAATTTAATTGAATCTCATGATACCAAGACTACACAGAGTGGATGGACAGAGACTAGACAGCCTTTCACACCAGCTCAGCACTTTTGCCTGTTGCCATTATTAGAATCAAGTCTGTCCTTGGGTAGTCATAGACACTGCCCATACAGATTGTATGCAAATGCTTTCAATTATAGCAAAGCCGTTCAACAGTATAGCCCCGAAGCTGTATTTCAATCACCATGCTCCTGTCATTGTTTTGAAGAGACACCTTGAGCTTGTGGAGGTGACACAAAGGTGCTAAGGCAGCAACAAAAGAGCAGGACACAGCAGAGAGGCCCATGCATTGAGCACACACACTGCTGAAGGTTTCATTTGTAGTCAAACAAAGTAGTCTACTCTTTTCCTGACTTCATACAGAGATTTGTGTCCACCTTGATCTTGTGGCTGGTAGACATTGTTCATTCTTTGAATTGGATTTATTCCAGAAAAAACTCGGTTTTTGGTGCTGCTTCAAAGCCAGGTGCAAATTCCAATTCATCATGTATATTATATACAGCATAATATATATATATATTACACCGCCACAAGTCCCTCAATTAGAGAAACAGCAGAACCAAGTGACCATGACTCTGCACATGCACTGCCTGCTATACTGTAGGTCATTGGAGTTACCGCTCGTCAAATGTCTAGTGGCTCAGACTAGATGCAGACAGACATTGACATGGACGGTTTAGATTGATGTTTGAAAGATGGCTTTAAACCACTGCGGGTGCCAAATGTGCACAGAGAACCTATGATGAAGAACTAAGCCGGTCGGTCCATCATAGCCCCAACAAGCTGCCCCCTACAGCATGTGCTTGGAGAAAACGTGCCCCAAATTCACTTCTCATGTCACACTTTAACAAATATGTGATATGACATTGGGGCATACATCACAGGTCAGAGAAGCAATTTAAATGACTTCCTGAAGTTTGTCTGCCTTGCCGAGATGGTCCAGGCTGCAGCACCATAGAGGGATTGCAGCCATTTTGATTTATACACCTGTGACCCCATCCGTTCACCTACAGTAGGCACGTCTAAGGAGTGGTAAAGAGATAGAACTGGGGAGAGGAGTATTGCTCTGTAACACTATAATGCCACAAAGATAAACCATCCACCTCCAAATGAGTATTCCATAAATAACCCAGACAAACTGTTGAAGAGGGGGACCTCTCATGTTATTTAGGTGACAGCTGCTGACAGAGAAATATTGTGCACTTGTCCTTTCCATAAATTCCCCCTGGGTTAGATATGACACAGCTGTGAAACTTTATCATATACAGTATTTTTAATTCTTTAGTATGGAAATATTCATGATAATCAAAATGTTAATCAAAAACAGTGATTTACTGGTGACATGACCAAACAGGTAATGATGAATAAAGAGCCATTTTCAAGGGCATCTGTTAAATTTCATCAAAGAATAAATCACACAATGATAATCTGAATTTAAGATGTAAAAATATGTAAACTCCAATGAATTAAAATGCTCAATCCAATATTTAGATGCATCATGTATTAATGTTCCTTAAGGCAAAAATGTTGTGTTTATCAGTATCCAGCTAGTGGTTGGCGTAATCACTTATTCACAGGGTGAGTATTACGTAACAAGTGGTCCTTCCAGTTTCATGTTGTGGTTTCAGTAACCTTTTATTAATCAGGATGGTGGTTAATGAAGCTATGAGAGACTAAATTTACTCATGTAATTCTGATGGAAATACACGCACCTAAGGGAGACATGCATTGTGCTTGATATGTATGAGCCTGTCACAGGCGTCCAAAGAACAACATAACAAGACAACTCACATTTAGTAGACAAGCACTTGTACACTGTCTACTGACGGTTAATTAAAGGTCTTAATGAATGATTCTAGACTGAGGTCTCTATTAATTTACCACCTATCTAAATAAAAACACTGCCAGGTGCTTTCAGTCTCCACATAACCTTCACATTGGCCCCGTTTACATGGTGTTTTTTAATTCCGAATTAATTGTTCAAAAATTATTCAGATTTAAAATATTCTCCTTAAAGTTTACATGGAAAGAACGATTCCGAATTAAGGTTTACATGAGGAACATGTTTATTCAGATTCATTTGATTCCGGTGAACTCTGGGATCGAGGAAGGGTTCTAATGGGACAGAGGGCATATATGTTTACCGTAAGAACGCACACTACCACTATACCGGATTTATTTATTTATCTTTATAACTATGTCAAAAGTTAAATGTTGGTATAAACTAAATAGTTTAGAAACAAATTAGTAGATCAACATTTGCTCCATTAATGCGTCTTTCATAACTTGTCATAACTAATATAACTTACTGCTAAGGTCCCCATAATGTAATAATCACCATAGCAAAAATGCAATAGATTACATTTATGACAGTTTATTAAATTATGACATTAGCCATACATTGATAATGCTGAGATTAGATATTTAAATAATTTAAAATAACTATGAATAATTTACAGATAATTACATTACTTAAAATAATACCTTAGTTACTCTTATGTCCCAACTTGGTGAGACCAGGTGGGTATGTCAACTCTTCTCTCCCACCTTGATGGGATCAGTGTGCTTCTGAGGTCTGCAGTCTACTTTCCTCCAAACATCTGATCCCACTGTCCAGTTATCCCTATGGATGGATCACATTGCACTTTATGCCTACTGCTTACAAGCCCTTCAAGTCAGTCTTTGGCGTAATGTACAATAAAGCCACTACACAATATTTGATATTCAAAAAGACATTACATTAGTTCACTATTCCCTACATCAGGGCTATTCAATTAAAATTTCATTTGGGCCACATTTCAGAACCAAGATCTTAAGTTGGGCCGCACATTTTCAGCAGTCATTAACAATTCTGACATTTTTCACAAACTAAAACCATTTTTATTTTTTACCCTTAAAATTGACGACATTCTTAAAAATATTGAGAATGAATGCAATTTATATTATATAGGCTATCTCTAAAATGAGGTGGGGTGGAGGAGGAGGCATTACCTAGCTTGGTCTGTTTCTGATATTCTGGGTGTGTTGAGAAATAGGCTAGCCTACAATCTGCCAGTCTGATAATGGAATAACACTCCATAGTTCGATAAAGTTGAGCTTGTTATTTTTCTGTGACTAAACGAACGGTTTCTGATAGATGAACATAAACCAGCAGGTTAAAATAGCGGTTAATATAGCCTATCAGTTGCTTGACAAGTAAGGACCATGAACGATTTTGATCGTTTTTTTTACCTGCCAATTATGAGCTTTAATTCATAAATCAATCCAGAACTGGTCTATTTCCTAAAAACTTCGTCTAGCAGTTAGCACTGTTTTCAGTCAGACTGACGTCACGCTCTGCTGCTCTCTCCCTTCAGCCGGAGTGGCCGGTGTACGCTGTTTTTAACCAATGTAGGGCTGCCAGAGACCATGGATATATAAGGCAAGGCAAGGCAAGGCAAGGCAAGTTTATTTATATATAGCGCATTTCATACACTAAGTAGGCAGTTCAATGTGCTTTACAGAGACAGAAAATAAAAACCTAGTGGATAAAATAAAGTAAGAAAACAAACAAATAAGATTAAAGGAAAGTGTAAAAAGTTAAAAGAATAATAAGTTGATAAAGGACAGAAAATTAAAATAGTTTTAGAATAAGGATTTCCCCAAAAGTCACAAAATAAATTAATCATTAAGAGAAAGCATCAGAGAAAAGTTTGGTCTTAAGTTTGGTTTTGAAGCTGGTAACAGTAGGGGCATTTTTTATATCTTCAGGAACTTGGTTCCAAATCTGAGATGCATAGTAGCTGAAAGCTGCTTCGCCACACTTTGTTTTGACCATAGGTTTTACAAGCAAATTTTTTTCTTGTGTCCTGAGAGACCTAGGTGATATGTATTTTTGAAACATGTCAGACAAGTAACTAGGTCCTATCCCATTTATTGATTTAAACACAAGTAGTAATGCTTTGAAATCAATTCAAAATATAGACAAAATAGGATGCCGCCTTTGTTCCACTGAAAAAGCATGAGAACCCTTTGTCTACCACACACAGAGCCCATAAATGTGCACTTCAGAGGTTCCAAAAGGGGTAACCTTGCAAAAGGAAATGAGGTAGTTGAATCCTTATCCATTATTTTATTGTGGACTCCTGCTGGTTAAGTTAAGCTGGTGGTCTTGTGAAAGGACTTGAGAGAAAGATAAATGCTCTAACCCTTGCCCTTACCGACCACTGCGGTCAGTCACAGGAGTCACCCCCTTCAACTGCCAGATTAAACTGCCAATATTTGAGGAAACTATAATAATAACAACGGGAAACCTCCATCACCGCTATGACTTCCACCTCTTGGCCTGTGGATCTGGATCTGGCCGTGCACACTTCACATCCCATAATAGCCTCTCAGCATGATTGATGGGGAAGAGCCGTCACATGTGCCATCTTCAAGAGCTCTTTGAGTGGACAAGAACAACATAGGTTGAAAGACACCAGGCTGAATATCAATGTCAGCCCTAAACTCTTAATGACCCAACTGATAAATATCAGCTGATCATGCAGTCTGTTCATGCTAGTCATGTCACTGAGGGTGCTACTATACATAAGATATATATAAAAGAAACATTTGAGGCTACATGTATATTTGGTGCACACTCAGGCTACATTTAGTAGATACACATTATAGAAATGCATAAAATGAAACTGTTACTTGGTATTTAAATAGAGCATTTAAGACAGAAAAGAAAATAGAGACAGCAGGGCATAAGTAGCCTACACTTCTATCAGAGCACTGATTGTTCTAAGTTTAGTTTACATTGAGGAGGAGGTAAAATATAATTTAGCAGCACAGAAAAAATGCAGGGGTGCACTTCAGTTCAGTGTGAATAAAACAAGTTCAGTTGTTCAACAGTATTCACTATCCTGGAGGTGCGGGAAAAGTGTTTGGGACCACTGTTCCTCGTCCTTATTGACAGGGTGTTCCATTAGCGCATTGCGTTTAATTAGTAGGCGGTAGAAGCCAGCCCAACACATACGGGAGAGTAAAACACCCCAGATAGAAGAAGACATTGGATCTGAGTGTATGCTTCAGCTGCATACTAATATACCATCACAGTCGGCGGGCTTTTGTTTTTTTTCCATTTAACTCAGCCACAGTGACACTGGCATAATTTTGTACTCAGTTGGTCAGAATTGATGGATCTGAACTACACTAATGAGGCCTGGGCCTCTTTAATGTTTAACATTAGAGGCTAGATAGACTGTTGACAGAGTTCTAAACAAAATAAATGTGCGTTTTTAACAGCAATTATTCCTCATCAAAACCACCACTAGAGAGTGAAGCAACTTATAGCGATGGCACAAATAAAGCCATACAAACATATATTGTGAGAATGTTTAGGTTTCAAGTTTAATATGTAAGGTTTCATTTAATATGTTTTCTTAATTAAAATATATAAACACTGTTATTTCAATAAATTAAATGAAAGTGATTAACTGTGAGATAAAATTTTATCTTATTCCCGGTGTCTGGGAAATAGATTTGATCCAGCAGACCAAATGAATTCTGCAGAACTGAATCTAGGCACGCTCCCTGGTGTCCATCCCTAAGCACAGCCTCAGATGAAATGTTTGCGCTCTCTGAGGCCAGCTGGATTATATTTTGCCGAAAATCAAATAACCCTCATTAAAGCACCGGATGGACCATCGGACCTCGAGCCCTATGGCCCTCTGATCAAACACTGGCCGCTGAATTCTGGAACTCAGACAGCCATATCAACACAGCGTGAGTGAGTGTGGGGCCGACTGGGCCGGCCAGGGCTCAGTCTTTGACAGAATCATTCCGCATGCTGAGGAAGTTCCCAGCGGCGACAGCGTTGCCTCTGAGTGATGACCAAATCAATACTCTCAGGCGTTCCACTCAAACACGGGCGGGCAGTGCTCTCGCTGCTGCAGCCCCTCACTGTGTTCCATGCCCTGGCACTTCTGCCAAAGATTACTGCGTACTGAGCAGCAGAGAGCAACAGAATATATTACTATAGGAGCAAGCATGGATAATTCTGGAATGCATGAGTGGGAGTGTCCCAATACGTCACAATATAAACTTTTCAGGGATCTCGGGTTTCAGCCTTTGACAGCTTGACTCGGGTCTGCATTTTCCCTCCTCAACCCTTCAAAAATAAATCTAGAAGACCTTTTTATGGCAATTAAAATTTAGGAGCCTGGCTGAGCAGAGAAGACCAGGCAGATGGCAAACATGCTACATCACAGATTTTTAATGAAACTTGTGGGTTTGATGGGTCCACCTAGAAAAAACGTTTTGAACAATAGAAGGGGGTTGGGGGCTTATTTTAGGCCAAAGAACCTTAAGGCCCAACAGTACAGAAAATGTTGATATTCCTGGAGTTGTAAGCTACACAGTGTCCATGTACAAGGCTGCAAGGCCTGTTGGCAAATAGCTTAAAAAAAAACAGCTTTGAATATCTCTGGTGAGCAGACCCCTTTTTCTTTGTCCATATGATGTATTTTTGAATAATGCTATTGACTCAAAGTACAAACTTAGGAAAAAGTATTTTTACCTTTAAATACCCCACAGAAACCCTCACTTTGTGTTTGTATAGGGCCTGGGTGCTTTGGTGCCAGTTTGAGGATTTGGTTTTCTTTGCTTTGCACCCTGAGTTGAGTCAGGTTGGACCCAATCAGCATGCAGATTCCCACTAAATATGCTCACTCAGTTCTTGCACACTGACATTGGCACATATTGCAGTTGCTATAGACTCACATTTTTCATTGTGCATGTACAAGCCTGGTTGACCTTTCATCATCACTGGTTGTCTGATCCATTTGTCTTGCCCCCCCATAGAATTAGGCAGTAAGACTGTAGAATAAGAATTTAGAAATAACTAAGTGTTAGACTAGAAATAATGGACAAGGCAGAGGCTGGTTGCCATATTTTTTATACTTCTATTAAATATGTTTTGTGGAAAAGGAAATCATTGATGCTGTTGTTGTTTGTTTCAGTTAGTTAGTTCTACACATTGATGGTGAGAACATGGTGATTTTTTTTTACCAGACCTACGTCACAGGTGACCTGTTATCAGGGAATAACGGACTTCATTTATCTGGGCGATACTCAATGAGTTCACATTCAGCATGGTATGCAGTTTCAGAAGATTCTGTATTCAAGGATTCAAGGAGTTTATTTGTCACATACATGAGTCACTAACGCAAAACATGCAGTGAAATTGCATTGAAGAGAAGATGGATAAAGGGAAAGAAGAAAACAAAATAAATAGCCATTGCCATTTAGCCACTGTACATAAATAGTTCATTCAAACAAACAGGACTCAGGATCCATGTAGAAGGTCAGGACACAGGAGCGACACCAGGGGATGACATCACGTCGGAGACCACTGGACAGCAGCCGATCATAATCTGCAGGCAGCGCCGCCCTCCTCCAAACACGGCCCTCCCGTGAGTTCCTGTCCTCCACTCCATAGGCAACCTCCGCAGCCCTCCACATCCAACACTCACGACGGGTCTCCGCCTGACCTCCTCCAAGCTCCGCAGACAAAGACGGCAGGGCAGACAGAGAAAACGACGGTCGTCGGAACGCATCATTCAAAGTAAACACAATCACTTCGCAAAAAAAAATGTCCAAAACCAACAAGCTCCTCCAAATTCACAGAGACTCCGCCCGCCGAACCAAACAAAGTGACAACCACATTCAAGGCCCCCTGTAGGCTACAGTACAGTGCTAGAAATGAAAAAGAAAAACATAAAAAGCCCAGAGAGGGTGAAAAATAAAGTGGAGGTACGGCTAACGGCAGCCATCGTACAGCGCCATCACCATAGCAACCACTGTACCCTCCTTGTTCTCTTAATTTCCAGTGAAATCTCAACTTGGCTAAATTACATCTTGTTATTTAAATTTCAATGTATCTATTTGCATTACTTTTTTTACAGAGCAGAAAACTAAAACAAGTTGCCTTAAGGTGAGGCTCCATTTCATACTGATAACAGCTTTGGGCTTGATGCTTGAAATGAAGGTCTAATAGAGTTTAGCACAGGTTACTAAATAAATAAAAAGACTTCTTGTTGGTGTTGGTAATGAATTCACTATTTGACCACTCACCCAAACAGTTAGTAATTACATGTCATTTGTAATGTAATTAACACCTTATCACTCAGAGTTGCCTTGCTAAACAAGATGTCATGGCTTCCACTAGTCCTGGTAATTATGATTACGGTCTTCACTCCTCCTCGAGAGCCTCCCTCCATCTGCTTTTCCCTTCTACATCACTTCATGATACTGGCACCAGGTGATTTATTTACATATCTTTATTTTTAATTATATATTATACATCTCGTTTTTTTTCTACACAAGATATACACAAAGATGAGCTATATAGCCTGATTCAAATAAATACTGTCTCCCCAATGTCACCATCATTAAGTGGTGTGTTGGCATTTTCTTATGAAAAGGTGTGTCGTCTGAACCATTAAAACCTCATTTAACACCTCAAGATGCCCCAAAAGGTGATACTACAAATACCAACACATTAATTAAAAACAGAATCAGGACTTGATGTCATGGTTACAGTTACGGTGACAATGCTTTGTGCTACCAGGTTGCATGTTTGGCCACAGTAATGTGGTCTCTCTGCTACTTTAAAGGATTGAGTTGAAAGGCTTTCTTATGTCTTTCCATCATATTACTTTATAAAGAGTATCAAAACCTCTGTGGTAGCATTTCATTTTCCTTAAAAAAAACATTCAAGTGAATACAGTGAATACATTTACATTTACATTTATGCATTTAGCAGACGCTTTTATCCAAAGCGACTTACAAAACGAGGATAACAATCAAGCTACATAGCAGAAACCTTAAGGAGCATAGTGCTAGGGGATAGTGCTTCAGTTCATTTTAGTGCTAGGATAGAAGATGTTCTCTGAATAGCTGGGTCTTTAAGAGCTTTTTGAAGGCCTCCAGAGATGGAATACATACATACAGTGAATACATATTTAACATGAGAAACCACTTTATTCAGTGACAGACACTGTGGCGCTAAACAATTTTGATGGTGAGGAATCAGAATCAGTTTTATTGACCAAGTATACTTGCATATACAAGGAAGTTGACTCAGGTACAGGTGTTATGCTCTTTAGACAAGCAACAAGGATGTCCACCAGTATACATACAATGAAATAAGTACTGTGGGGATACATGATGGACATCAGGACAATACATCATAAACAATACAAGTAACAAATAACATTATATACAAGTAATACTTCATACAAGTTTTGTAAAATAATAATAGTCAGGTGCAATGGAAACATACTAATGCAGTTGTACTGCAAAAGTGCATAGCCAGTGCAAATACCACGGATCTGTAGCGCCTGCCAGAGGGGAGGAGGACGAAGAGAGAGTGCGCAGGATGTGTGGGGACCTACTAGAGTACAAAGAGGGCAGGGGGGCATCAATGATCTTTTCAGCTGTCCTGAATATGCGCTGAAGTCTGCCTTTGTTTTGTTTTGTGGCTGATCCAAACTGGATGGTGATTGATGAGCAGAGGATGGATTCAATGGTGACTGCAGAAGATGACTAACAGCTCCTGTGACAGGCCATGCTTTTGCAGTTGCAGTAGAAAACAACCTTTGTTGCGCTTTTTTGAGGATGGAGTTGATGTTTGTCTCCTACTTAAGATCCTGGGAAATTATGGATCACAAGAACTTTAATGAGCCCACATTTGACACTGAGCTGTTGGATACTGTAAGGGGAGGCAGCGCTGTGGGGTGCTACCTACAGTGAAATCCACCACCATCTCCACAGTCTTTAGAGTGTTAGCTCTAGGTTTGGTTGATTGCACCAGAGTACCAGCCTCTCAACTTCCCGCCTGTATGCAGACTTATCGCCATCCTAGATGAGCCCAATGACAGTGCTGTCATCCACAAACTTCAGGAGTTTGACAGCTGGGTCAATCATTTGTGTAGAGGGAGAACAGCAGTGGGGAAAGTACGGACCCCTGCGGTGCACCAGTGCTGATTGTCATTGTTCCAGATGTGGTATTTCTCAGGTGCACATGTTGGCTGCTGTTTGTCAGGAAGCTGGAGATCCACTGACATATAGCAGGAGATACAGTGAACTGAGAGAGTTTGTCAGTTATTATTTCTGATATGATAGTGTTTAACGTAGGGATGTGCGATTTTGCCAAAAATCTAAATTGCTGTGTTTTTCAACCAATATTGCGATAGTGATTTTATTGCGATTTTTCACAATAAAAACCACAAGCTCCAAATATGTCCCATTAATATGCATATTTGTACACAATGTCTATTAAAAATTGAAAATGAACTCCTCATTAATCAGCCAATTTTTAGTCAAGAGAATATCTTGTTGCGTTGAACCCCAATCCTTGTTTAACATAGTGTAGAGTGGAGCTAACCAACAAGTCTATGCATTAAGTCTTTGCAGTTACAAAACAATATAAAATTGTGCGCCTCTGCGAATTGGAAATTGTGAGTTTTAAAATTGCGATTATATTGCAAATGCGGTTAATTGTCCAGGCCAAGTTTCACGTAGAGCTGAAGTCCACAAACAGTATACTGGCGTAGGTCATTGGCTGGTCAAGATGTGCAGTCCCATGTTTCCTGCATCATCCACTGACCTGCTTGCTCCATAGGCAAACTGTAAGGGATCTAGCTGGTGGCCTGTGATGTCTTTGAGGTGGAAAAGCACCAGTCGTTCGAAGGAGAGACACTCCCTGAGTGACTCCACACTAAAGGGTTACCTCATTTTGCCACAGAGCAACACCCAAATTACTAGCAGTTCTAATATGGCTGGGATGAATCATTCAAAGCACTTATAGATCTTGTTTTAGTTTTCTGCGCAGAGCAATTGTTACAGATGTGCTGAGTTATTATGTCTGATTAGTGCCAGCAGTATGAGCATATGCTGTGTGTATGATTAGTGTGTGTGCATTATTCCATTTCTTAGTTAGCATTAGACCTTTCACCAAATGATTGCAGCACTCAGTATTTGCTCTGACGTAAAAGGCCTGCACACTTTCCTTCTGCTCCTGGGCACAAAAAGTATATTCCATGAGTGTATTGTGCTCAGGGGCAATCACACCCAAAGGGAGATGACACAGAGGATGCTAGAGAAAAAGGGAGAAAACCCACACACACGATGACTCACACACATTACGGCTGTCTTCACCAACCTAACACTAACAGCACATAAGAAACGGAATGAGGTTTTATTGCACGCAGGTGCATTTCTTGAGGTGTGTACATCCTTTTGTTTATTATTGGAGAGGATGGTGTTGTGGTGAGTGCCCTGGTCCTAAGGCACCAGTTTAAGTGATAATCAGGCAGTCTCAATGAAAAGCCACACATTTCTCTCTTGGCAGCAACACTAGATAAAAAAAGCATCAATACAAAGAAGCAATATCCTGAGGACATAACTGTGCACTCAGTCAGATAATTAGGTCCCCATTATGGCAGACTAGGGCACAAAATAACCCTTACAATTCATAAACTTGTTCTCGTTTCCTAACTGACATCTCCAAAAAAAAAAAGAAACGCTATTGCACTGCATTTGGTTCCAAGACAGAACTAATGAAATCATCTGATAGGGTCTGCAGTGAATCACTGACTCCAGAGCAGAGAGCATCATATTGAGAATGCTGGAAAGCTTTGGCACTACTACTTCCCACAAATGCCTATACTTGTGGCTCAATACTGCATCACAAGGGCCGCTGATGCCACCACTCACTCGGCAGACAGCTGATGGTACCCATAATGCTCTGAGTCAGGATGAGCAAGACTTACTGTTACAAGCCCTGCACATCTTTTACCCCACCTCACCCTCACCCCCTGTTCTCTCTCCTCATGTGCTCGGATCACTCAGACAAGACCATAATTTACCTTTATGGGGCTGCTGCAAAAATAATCCTCTCGCCTCGCCTTGATGCAAAAACATGCTAAATTACGACCATTGAGTAATAAGATGATGTAACTCAATTTGCACCAAGTTTGCATTAAATTCCAAACAAGCTGATTTTAACTATTTAAAAACTCTTCTTAAAGAGGTGGCCAAGGAAGAGAGAGAGATTAAGTAATGAGTGTACTACTGTAACTACTTTTAAGTCCACCTGGATCGGAATAGTAAGGGAATACAAGAGAGAAAGAGAGAGGGAGAGAGAGAGAAAGAGAGAGAGTTAAGCAATGTGTGTTCATGAAATGTGTATTCTGTCAGTGCAGAGCCCCAAGGCTTGAAATGTAGGCCTGTCAACAAATAGAGGACATTCTCTGACATACCCTTCCCTACCACACACAAGGACATCTCTTTTTCTCTCCCACCCTCTTTCACGCCTTTTCATCTCTCGCTCTCAAAACCTCCCTTCAATTAGAAATGCTGAGGAGTGACTTTGATCATGCCGCCAAGGTTCACAGACAGAAAGAGATCCCATTTAGGGCCTCTGAGATTGCCCATGTTAATGACACTGATGTGTAACCTTGAAAGAATGAAAGGGAAAAGAAAAGGTGTTCCTTGTCATGGGGGAGGCGGTGAGGCGAACAAAGAATGTCCTTTTAAGCAAAATGTTTTTAGAACTACATCTATATCTGTCTTGTATGTCCTGGTGAATCAATAACCTACATGGCTTTTTAGGAGTAAAGAAAAAATAGAGCCCAATAGCAGTTCATCCAAAAGGGTAGTGTCAGACAATCTGTCATCTCCAATT
Organism: Limnothrissa miodon; assembly: GCA_017657215.1. Classification (NCBI taxonomy): domain Eukaryota; kingdom Metazoa; phylum Chordata; class Actinopteri; order Clupeiformes; family Clupeidae; genus Limnothrissa; species Limnothrissa miodon. Next base: position 913,107 of record JAGFZM010000015.1, read on the forward strand.
ACTTTTTTTTATTGTAACAGCATTCAATGGGCCCTAAGCCAAAATGTTATGTTACAGTAATTATTTTACTACAGATGATTAGCTACTTGACATCATGGGGGACACACTTAAGAGTTTTAATGACCAGACATAATGATTTAATGGGTCTAACAATGTTACGGATCCCGCACCACCACCACCACCACCCAAAGCAGAGCATGAGTGTACAAGATTTAGGACAATGACACTTAGCTTTTTATCTATAGTTTTAGAAAATATGATACTAGCTTTTTGCAAGACCTTTTTGCAAGAAGGAGTGTTTTTTTGCATGTTACACTGAAAGACACGCAGGATCGCTATTGTAGTTAGGTATAATTTCCCATACATATTATTACGTAAAAGTTATAAATGTCTGATTACCTGTTGAACAGCAGTTCAACAGCAGTTTTTAGATTGTTGGCAGACAGAATGTTTACAAACGATAAAGAGATATATAGCCTTAGGCATTATGGCTTCGCCCTTTGTCTGAAGCTATAAACTACAGCGTATCTGTAAGCTTTACTCATGGTCTGTCTTCTCAAGTATATGTAAGCACTGCACTAAGGGAGAGACCTTTGTCTTCAGACCAAAGGTCTTCTTTGGAGTTAAATAAATCTGAAAATCATCTCACACACAAAGGACATCCTCAAGAACCAGTTCACAACCGACATAACTCCTCTGCAAGGCCCTCCTTGTTCCATGAAACTCTTACTACAAACACACACACACACTGAAAATTCTACAGAGCAAGGGCAGAACCTGTCCTTCTCTGCCCATATGGACAAACCCGGGGCTACTTTGACCTCGGAAAAAGAGAGTGTGAGAGAGAGAGAGAAAGAGAGAAAGAAAGTGCAGTGCACCTCACGTGACCCCAGATGGCAGTGGGCAGTGGCTGAGGCCAGTCATACCTCATGTTCGACTGTCTAGTTGAGCCTGTCCCCTGAAGCGACTGTCTATGCCTCTGTGACAGTGCTACTGTCCTCTTAAATGTTTGACAAGGGAGACTGTTGCCTCTGTGAAATGTGATGCAACGTGACTAAACAGGACCTAAATACACTGTTGCCAGTTTCCCTTCAAAGCAGCCTGTATCAAAAACGCACTGTTTTGTAGCAAGTTTGTCTAAGCAATGAGGATCATTACTTTCTGGTCCATATAATCTCACTCAGAGATGCTACAGGAGCATGGGGATTCTTCTATGCATTAACCTGTCTATATCTGTTATATATCAGTCTGTACTAACCACAGTATGGACATGAATCTGTAATATACAAATTAGGTCAGAGGGTCAATGTCTGAACATGTTCTTAAAATACCACAAGATACAAGACATGTTGGATGGTGCAGTACAGATTGAAGGCCCACTAACCTGCTCAGTATGCAGAAAACAGACCTCAAGCACTGAAGACTGGGCTAGAATGCAGCTCCTGTGGAGCAATGGCAGAGGGCATGGTGGAACAAATTGAAGAAAGACTGATTGCAACGGCAAGATGTCTATGTAACCGCAGATGCGGAACCCAGTGAATGATGTTGATGATGATGATGAGGTTTCGGGATCGATCCCATGAAGAAGATGACATAAATTTCACAAGAGAGCACCCCCAAGATCCATCAACTGAACCAATTACTAATCCACTCAATAGAAATGGATAATGTGCCAAACTGATGAAATGTCACCACACTGACAGTAGTATGTTATCTGCCCATAATTCAACCCCCCCCCCATACAGTGAAGGCCACAGCTAAGCATGAAGTCAGCCCCTTGTGGTGATTTGCCCTTACACATGCTCCTCTCTAGGACAGCTGCCAGATTTCCAGCTCTGCCGATGGCCAGAGCAGCAGGGCATCAGTCATCTCTTTGTCACCTTCTGTTCTACTTGGCAGGTGGTCCACACACATAGTAAGGCAGGATCTCCTTGTGGAGGAGAGGGGCAACAGCTTTAAGGAAGGGTGCCAAACACGCCTGTGTTGTTTAGCTTGATTAATGATGCACAGAATATACCGACCAAAATGAGTTACTGATAGATTCATTGTGTAGGACTAGATGTTGTTATCCCTCAAGAGTACATGCTGATGAGACTATGTTGGGTGGTCAAATGAGAGATGGCATCTTTTGGGTTGTCAAGTGGGCACCCTCCTTCATAGGTGTTTTGCTGATAGGCCCACGACACCTCCAGAGGGTTCAGCAGTGAATCCCAGTGTCCCAGGTTCACTCCCTAGATAGCATCACCTCATTTGAAGGCCCAGCCAGAGTCCCTTCGCTTGATTCACAGCCACTGACTTCCCCTCTCAGCAGCTCCAAAGAAGTCTTTGGATCTCCTGGACCACCAGCTTGCGTCTGTCAGATGGAGTGGCCTTATACCATGCTTGTGTATTAGCCCCAGGGCCAAGACCACCCCTGCCCTCCTGAACTCGGTCCACAATGTCCCTGTGCCTGAGTGCTGCCTTTGCCTGCTCAGCTGCAGCCGATGGGGTCCACTTCCTCCCGGTGGCCAAAATGGGGGCAGTTTGGGCTACTATGGAATCACTTGAATCCAGCAGCATCATTTCCAGTCTGACTTTGGCACACTTGTACTCCTCTACGAGGCTGGAAATGGGCAGATGTAGAACCCCTTTGCCGTAAAGCCCAATACTGCTGAAGCACCTGGGAATGCCAAGCCTGCAAAAGAGCTGACCAGCCTCTCCAGCTTTTCCACTTCTGAGAGCGGGACCTCGTAGAGTGTAAGCATGCTCCAGAGCTTCAGTTTGCCGGGAAGCAGGGTTCTGTCGATGTTCTGTAGGCTGTTGGTAACCTCCTTCCTCAGCTGCTGCACTTGCTCTTTGTCTTTGAGGGAGGCCTCATACCAGTAACCTAGGCTCTTCACAGGCTTCTCTGAAACCGTTGGAATGGGTTCCTCACCAATGTGGAAGCGATGGTCTGACAGTTTCCCTTTGATGATGGATATGCTTCTGGACTTACTTGGTTTGATCCTCATGCAGGCCAGTTCTATATTTCCTTGGAGCTTTCTAAGACGTCTTACCATACAAGCCTTTGTTGTGGTGTAGTGAGGTCATCCATGTAGGCTCTGACCGGTGGTAGCCTCAGCCCTGATTTTAATCGCTGTCCGCCAACCACCCATCGAGAAGCCCGGATTATGACCTCCATGGCAAGGGTGAACGCTAGTGGGGAGATGGTGCAACCAGCCATGATTCCCACTTCCAAGTGCTGCCACGCTGTGGTGTACTCTGCTGTTGTCACACAGAGTTGGATATCCTTGAAGTAGGCCTTGACAAGAGATGTTAATACTGCTGGAACTTTGAAGTAATCAAAGGCTGCCCACAGGAGACTGTGAGGGACTGAGCCAAAGACATTTGCAAGATCCAGGAACACCACGTGGAGATCTGTGCCCTCCTTCTTGGCAACCTGGATCTGATGCCAGATGACACTGGCATGCTCCACACACCCAGCGAAGCCTGAGATTCCTGCTTTCTAGATTGATGTGTCAATCAGGTTGTTCCTTTGCAGGTATCTTGCCAGCCTGTGAGCAACCACGCTGAAGAGGATGTTGCCCTTGACATTTAAGAGGCTGATTTGGCGAAATTGTCCAATCTCTGATGAGTCCTTTTCCTTGGGGATAAGGATGCCTCCAGCTCTCCTCCATGACATTCTTTTTCCACACCACTCTCATTAGCTTCCAGAGGAATCGCAAGATATCTGGAGAGTTTTTGTAGAGCCTGTATGGAACTCCGTTGGGACCTGGAGATGATGCAGATCTAGCTTTATGCACAATTTTGCCCACTTCACTCAGCCTGGGTGGGCTGACATCCAGCTCGTGCTCTGGTGGGCTGACTGGTGGCATGTCAGATGGAAGGATGGCGTCTTCATGGTATCGGTTGTCTGTACAGGATGCCTTCAGGTGCTTTTCCAGCTCATCCTTTGACACTGAGAGAACTCCGCTCTTCTCCTTTGTGAATAAATTCTTCACAAATTTGTAGGGATCTTTATAGAAGCCTGATATGGTTTGGTCTTTCCTTCTGCGCTTTCTCTTAAGATTTTCAGCTCTCCTCAGTGTTCCAAGTCTGCTCTGAATTTCTCCCTGAAGCAAGTTTATCCCCTCCTTCTCTTCCTCTGTGGCCTTCCTCCATTGCTTCTTCAGTTGCCTCCTCTCCCTGATGAGACAGTCTATTTCTATCTGCCTTCTGGACTTAGTAGGTCTGGACGGTGTAGCTCATTTGCCTTCAGTCACTCCAAACCGTTCCACTCCATAGGCATAGATTAGATCGCCCATTCTTTCCAACTTTTTCATGGTGGTACCCCTCATCCCTTCCAGTATGCTTCTAAGATCTGTGTTTACCTCCTTCCACAATGTCTTGTCGCATGCCTTTGGCCACTTAACGAACGGCCTTCGCCCCTGTCTCTTCCTCTCTGTTGTATTGGGTTCAGGTTGCTCTCCTGTGTCAAGCTCTTTTTCCTCTAAGGCAGGGGTGTTGATGTCTTGCAGACTGTAGTGTGTGTCCTGCTGAACTTCTGTCGACTGACTCGACCTGCTTCTTAAAAAGTAGCTGTCGATGCGACTTCCCTGTTGACCCTTCTTTAGGCACCCTTTCTTGCCCTGGTGTATTTTCAGGCCTTGAGTGGAAGCAACCTTTGCCCATCCACAAGTGCAGGTCTGAAACTTGCGTCCTGCTGTGTCAGTTGGAGCCTCGGGTGTACTGATTGTCAAACTCATGGTCTTATCCGTTCCTGTGTTCATTACCGGGTTGTCTGTCAATGAGCCATCTTCCGCCCCCGCTCTCACTGGCTCAGGGTGTTTTCCTTTCAGGACTTTTCGTAGCTGTGTATGGGTGGGACCCAAACATCACTTGTGCTGGATCCCGCCACCACAGGTAGCTAGCCCATGGCGGCCCCGTTGGGGTCTATTCCCTCCTGCCAGCTGTCTTTCCATGCTGTCGCAAGGTCTTTCCCTTGTTGTCAGCTGCCCTTTCACAGCAGTCACTGGTTTGCACTGGAGTTAACAGCTATTGCTGTCATTGTGGGTCTGTCAGGACTCCCATGTTAGGATGGCCAACAAGGGTACCTCTTGCCTTTATGATATAACTCAAAGAAATGCAGCAAAACCGCAGAACGGGGCAGATAACATGAAAGAAAACGTTTAAATTTGGGTGGGTCATTAGTTAAACTAATGAAATAATAAAAAATTACATTGTGTCAATATTGTTGCCTACATCTGAAAAACAAACACATTTTAACCAGGCAGAAATTTAGCCAGAGTTTAGAGATGGCAATGCCAGCGAAGGTGTTACTTAATAGATTTAATAAAGTCTTGAAAGGGTTGATAAAGGGAGAACTAAAAACACATAAAAAGAACGTAGTAAATGCAGTTTGGAATTTTTTGTTTGTGTATTATATGATCGTTTGGTTTGCTGGTATAATTAATTGCACTGCTTGAAAAATACACGCCTATAGCCTACAGAATCACCTCCAAATCTAAAATCAACTGGTGGATGGCGGGCACGTATGGGTTGGAAAATTAGTCAAAAATGGTTTTACCGAGTTGATAGCAGACAGATGTTGAGCTTTGTGATGCAATTGTGGATGAAATAATACCCCATCCGTGCATGTCTACAATGTGAGGCTCACTTGATTTATGACTGTTTAATGATGCCTGAAGACTATTCCTCAGATGATTGGCAATAGCTAAATTTCCTTGTTCTATATATACTATATATTTGTAATCTCTTAGCACAATGAAAGCACTGATGTGTCAAACACAGGACAGAGTGGCCTCTCTCAGCTAGATTCCATGCATACAAGAGAAGAGCTTTGTGTTGTTGACCTTCACACGAGATTGCAGCTGCGGAACTGCTCAATGGGGTCAGCTGGTTTGAGCCGGGGAGAAGGTCACCGTTTGTGTCATTTCCCAGTGCCTCTGAGAGGCTTCTGTGGGTTCGAACCTGCTGATCTCTCCAAACCGCTCAACTGTGTGACATTGATCTGTGTTACTGGAAGAATGTCAGATCATCAGTCCCTTTACACCACTAAATCTTCTCTTAACTCCAATGTGCAGGGGCAAATACTGGAGATGTTTACAGTGAAGGGAACAATGAATGAATAAATAAATACATAATACATAATGAATACCAATAATAGGAAAATCTACTTTTTTTTAGGAAAATACTTTTTTGTTGCCACACAGTAAGGGAGTATCTTCCCCTCTCTGTTGTCCCTGTGATTATCTGTGGATACTTCAGCATTTGGCCAACACAATGAGAAAATATTGATTTAACAGATGAGTTCCAATGAGAATGGAATGTGATTTGAATTCCTTTCAGACTGCCAAAATTGCAAAATTGCACACTGAGTTGACTGAGTGAAGTAGACATACTTTGCCTAACAACCATTAGCAGCCCTATAATCACTCTAGCATGTAGTTTGATGCATACAGCTTAATAGCCAATTTGGCCAACTTGTCACGTTAAAAGATGGAATGATGAAAAGATGGTGGTCAGGATTTCCGCTATTCTAAATGTAATATGCCTTGATTGCATTCGATTGCTATTCATTAGGTCTGACTTGCGACAGGATGAAATCTTGACACTTGGATTCCCTGAGGCCTTTTAGAATCATCCCAAAACCACAATCATTCAAAATAAGAAGAAACTAGGTAATACACTCATTTTGCTTTACCATGTCCCTTAACAAACAGAAAACTCTTGAAAGTTCACCCCAAAGGACACAGGAGTGCGTCACAGGAGAGAAGCCCTCTGGTCAAGAGCTCCCTAACCTGAGGAGGGTGCGGTCCTTCAACGTCTGCAGCAAGCTTCTCTGGATGTTTTACCAGTCTGTTGTTGCCAGCGTCCTCTTCTATGCTGTGGCATGCTGGGGAGGAAGCACTAAGAAGAGGGATGCTGGGCGACTAGACAGGCTGGTAAGGAAAGCTGGCTCTGTTGTGGGAGCTGAGCTGGAGTGCATCACTTCAGTATCAGACAAAAGGACCCTGAACAAGCTACTCAACATCCTGGACAATGGCTGTCATCCACTCCACAGCACTATCATGCAGCAGAAGAGCTTGATCAGCTAGAGACTACGCTCCCTGACATGCACAACAGACAGACTTAGGAAGTAATTTGTTCCCAAGGCCATACAACTCTACAATGCTTCACTGAAAGGAAAAGGAGAGTTGGACTTCTCTGCATAGTCTATCTGCACCTTAACCCTCTTATACACTTACAAGACATTTTTCTACAATACTGTGTATTGTTAACACTGCCTAGGGACCTTACTGGCTACATTAGCCCACATGCACAACCCTTCCTTATACTGTAACTTCATACTTGACCAATAACAATAACTGTAACTTGATACTTGACCTTTATACTTGACTGATGCATGAACCCGTATATGACTTATCCTTGCACTGATGCTGTAATTTTTATTATTTTTATTCTTATTGTCCATATACTTATACCAGAATTGCTATGCTTATATTTTTTATTGCCCATTTTACATATGCACATATTTATTGCTGGTCACTACACTTTTAATCTTGCACTGTTGCACTACTGGACTCATTTGCACTACTACCTTGACACACACCTCATACTGGACCACTGTACATTCATGCGCATCTCTACCCTTAGTATTTTATTCTATTGTTCCTTTTAGTAATGTTGATCTAGTCATGTTGTTTTGTTGATCTGCTTCTTATCATCCTGTGTACACTGTAGTATATGTTGTGTGTGATTTTTTTTTAAGCTGCTGGGACCTTGAATTTCGCCTTGGGGATGAATAAAGTATCTATCTATCTATCTATCTATCTAACCATGGCCAAACCACAGATGGTGGCTTTATCCCATTGGTGTTAATTAAAAGCTCAGAGCATTCTCCATTCTATTGCAAGGAACTACAAACCCCACTTTTAACGATTTCCCAATATCATCTAATGGTGACTAAGGGTATTTTTCTTAAATATGGTCCTTTGGAAGTCCTGCAGCACATATTTTAATGCATCATACTGTACCCTGCATTAGAGGACATGGACTAATAAAAGTATACATACACACACAATAAGCCCTAATGGTGTCTGATGCAGTAGTTAGAGAATACATATATATGAAATATAGTCATTATACGGGTTCCCAGAATGCTGCAGGAGGTTCTACTGACTTTAAAGATCTCATTCCATTGTATTTTCATTAATTTCGTCGTGGTCTCTTAACTAAAATAATGTCATGAGAGTTGGTTTCGACAAAAAATATGCTGTGGTTGTCTTGTTTCAAGCTATTTTAGTTAGGTGAAAATGAGAGCAGGGATAGCGAGAGGATTCTTATGAATATTAATGATATGCAAATGTATCCCCTCTGATTGGCTAACAACACTGTGACGCTCCATCTAGTGGGTCTGTCTGCAGGCAGCCTAACGTTTCTTGAAGGCGGGTTAACTGCATAGCTAATGTTCAAATTTGTACAGCTTTTCCGATTCGCTCGTTTTTCCCGGCAGTTTTCTATCACAGGCGAATACAGACTACAGGGGTAGGAGAGCATTTTGAAGTTGAGCATAGAAGTACAACTTGGGCTGACCTATGGTAATGTAAAATCATCAAGACTTAAACGGTTTATTTTGGAAGGAGACCTTTAAGATGGCTCTTTCCAATGTTCAGCGGCCAGTTTTTTTCTGTATTTTCAACGGAACTTCTAACTGCATTCTAAAGAATTCTTCAAGTTCAAGCTGCAATCTGTCAAGTAGCCACATACAGTAATAAGCTTGATAATGTAGGCCTACTGTCTGTGGGTCATTGGTATATATTCCCTATTGGAGGATTCAAGACCCCTCCCCCATCGGCACTGATCCTGTTCATCCTGTCAGAAACTATTTTCCAATAATGAAGGGGGTTAGTATTCTTAACCTTTAATTCACATAAGCGATTTAAATAAGTATGACCCAAATTAATTACACACACACACAGTTCGGAGGCTTTGACCATCTGTGGAAAATCTTGTATTCCTCACTAGCTCTCCTTAGAGATGATCTATTTGGCCAGAGTTTAACTAAAATAAACTGAATAATTTGAGAGAGACTTGGATGAAAGGATGAAAACTGTTCAAGTGTAAGACACCAATATTAATGTCTAAAGGTCAATGTAACCATGTGGTCCATTCCCACAAATGCATCCTCTTTCTCCGCTTACTCATGCACAGATACACCCCTCCCCTCATGTTTCCATCTTCTATCTCCTTACATAAAGATATCCACAGTGTCTCATGATGTCTGAGCACGCATGCAGGTGGTGACCACCCCCATGGCCCCACCACCCCACCTCTTTTCTGTGTGTGTGTGTGTGTGTGTTGCCGTCCTCCTCTCATTCTCCTCCTATGGGCTCTTCTCTGTGGCCTTCACACCAACAGGATATGAAAGATGAAAAGATGGGCAGAAGAGAGAGGCAGGAGGCTCACTCCGCGCGCTGAGACGACACGAGTGCGATGGTTATCGGTGGCATACGCGGCCACTGAACAGAGGAGTGAAAGGAGCCAGGCGGTGCTGATGACAGTGGCCGTGGTGTGGTGTGGTGGTGTGGGGAGGTGGGGTGGAGTAAAAATGGAGGGTGGGAGGGCGTTGGTGGGACTCGTCAGTAATTCATGACGCACACTCGCACTAAGATCCATGGCTGTCCTGAGGGACCCTCGTTCTCTCTTTCTCTACTCTGTTACCATGGCAGGGGGAGAAGAAGAAGAAGAAGAAAAAAAGCTTGGCATACTGAACCGCACACACCATCACAGCTTGCCTGTTATATCATTTAGGGAGCAGGTTTCATGAGAGTAAAGGTACTTAGTCCCCAGTCACTCCCGCCCATGATGGAAGTTCGGAGGTCTGGGGGCAGGAATAGTGGTGTCTGGGAGCAGGATCTGTCTGTCTGTCTGTGTGTGCGTGTGTGTGTGGAGCGGAGCGACATGGCTCCACAGGAGCACTGACTGCTGACAGGTGGTGATAAGCGAACATGTCATGATCCCGGCCGCATGAGAGGTGTCATAAATAATACAGAGTGACCTTCCTGCTAAAAGTGAGAAAAAGCAGCAGGGGGTGATGGGGGTGGGGCTGGGCTGGAGAGTGGTGGACGCACACGGGCGAGAGCCAGCAGACTTTAGGTGTGCTACACATGCTCTACTTTAAATGTGCAAATGTCAGCTCTGTCCCACATGCTGGGACCACCGGAAGACGAACAACCATTTAAGCTGGAATAATAAATAAGGATTGAAGGCCGTGGACCTAAATGAAAAGTAAAAGCGTCTCAATACTCCCCACATGTACAGCATATTTGTAAATTGACACATGGACAAAACTTACACATTTGGTCCTTCTGACAAGAGCATACATGTATGAACACATCTGAAAACTCAATGTGAAAAACGAAGCATTTATTCCAAAACAAATTACAATATTTTTTAAGTTAAAATACAAATGCAATTTCACATGACTACATTTGCAAAAGGTAAGCTCGCATGTGTAGGGCAATTGCTGTAAATGGGCCTGCAAAACCACTTGGTATTTTTAAGCACTGTGCTTCACTCATTAGATTTTCCTACGCCATAAAGGCAATGTTAACTTACCTTCTGGATAGACTGGAGAACTACAAATACCATGAAGCTTCAGCTTCCAAATTTAGAGTCTCCTGAACAAACTGCATCAAAATCTACACTTTGACATGCTGCAAATGCACTTGTACACCAGTCTGTGCTGGAGCATAGGTGGTACCTGACATCAGTCCATGGTGTGTGACGTGCCAAAGGAGGAGACCTAGGGCTTCAGCAGGGCCCCGATCCTCCACAGGTAGAGGCTGAAGAGTGGGTACTCATCGGCCAGGCGCACCACCTGCCTCTCCAGCTGCCTCTGGGCCTCCCGGATCTCTGCGGCACCCCCCGCCGCTCTCAGGACCTGCTCCAGGACCCAAAAGAGGTAGAAGGAGTTTTCGTAGGGTCCCACCTCCAGTGGTACAGCCGCCATGCTTGTGGTCTCCTGAAAAAGAGAGGCCCACACAAGCACATTCAGGGTTAACGATCCTGCTCAGTCCGCCTGGTGCTTCCTTCTTAAATATTTGATCAGTCCGCCCGTGCTGAGAAATAACAGACAGGCGGCTGGCCGCGGCGGGGATCCGTTTTACGAGCATCTTTGAGGGTAATGAATAACCTGGTGAGCGACAAGCATAAGCTGCATCGTCTGCATTTTTAATAGACCCCAGGCCCACTGGCATGCTGGGTAGTTGACTGTATCAGCGGCATAAGCTTTATCCTTACACAAGTGCACATTAATTTATAACACCTCACCTTCCCTTTGTAGCAAAGGTCAACGAATGTCAGGCGTAAATTTAAAATCCCTGTTGAGGTTGCCTAGACAACTTGTAAAAAAGACCATGGTGATGATGCTTGTTGACAGTACTTGTTTGTCATCTACTGTGTGTGGTTGTGTGTCTGTGCATGCGCGGGAAAATATTTGCAGCATAGGTGGGTATATTTGTTTATGTGAATATGTTTCATAAGAATTTGTGTGTGTGTGTTTATGTTTGTGTGAGAGTGTGTGTAGTTGAGCACACGCATATTCTGCATGTTTGTGAAAAGCAGGTGGCTGTCGAATGTGGGCATGTGTGGCTCTCCCAGCATGCCGTACAGAACTGAGTGACATGATGCGACACGCACACGTCACCCCACTCTGCTCCCATCTGTGGGAGATCACTCAAGCTCTCTCTGGGGCGCAGTCACATTCCCTGTTTGGGGCTGCCGTCGTTCACTGCTAGCAGACGCTAAAGTATGGTGCTCAGTGCTGAGCAAGTTATTCTTGGCATGTGTTGCAGACATGTTCTAAATAAAGCAACAGGAATAACTTGTGTTGAAAGGCATTCTACACCAGTGTTTGGATTAGATGATATGTTTTATTTATCCTGTAGGAAATTCAATAAAAATAAAGGAAGAAGGAATAAAACCACAGCATTTAAACAAGGCGTGATGTTTTAGTGATATCTAGTTATTGATAAATGGCACGGGTACTGTATTTAATTGATGCTTGTATAACAGGAAGCACTTTGAATGGATATGATGTGGTGTGCACCTGACAATTCTGTTTCTGTGACCAAGGCAACAAGCCATTACACTATAGCCATCAGCAGATATGCAAAACCGTGAAATTCTCACAAATGGGCAATGGGGAAATCTAATTTCTTTATAAGTCAAGAAACCCACTTATTTCAGTGACTACCAAGCTGCCAAGATATTACATTATGTAGACACTTGAGGTAGAACATTTCACAGTTTATAAATCCAGACAATGGGTAAGTCCATTGCTATTGAGCCTGAAATAAGAACACAAAGTGCACTGAGAAAATAAAGGAAACCTTATCCAAATAACTGTAAGTTGCCCATAACAAACTCTGGTCTTTGCTGATTACACCGCTGTGATTGGGCGTATCACCGGTGGAGACGAGTCTCCCTACAGGAGGGAGGTCGACAGTCTGGTGGCATGGGGTGCAGACAATATCCTCACCCTGAACACTGACATTACCCAAGTGTTGATAGTGGACACATGGAAGAACAGGGGAGCTCAGGCGCCACTTTTTATCCAGGGTCGGGAGGTGCAGTGGGTGAAGTAGCTTCAAATACCTGGGGGTCCACATCAGCGAGGACCTCACCTGGACACTCAACACCACGCAGGTGTTGAAGAAGGCTCCAACTTGGCATGACGCCAAAGATCCTCTGAAACTTCTACAGCTGCATCATTGAGTCTATCCTGACCAACTGCATCACAGCGTGGTACGGCAGCACTACTGAGAAGGACCGCAAACGCCTGCAGAGGGTGGTTAAGACTCCAAGATCATCAGCACTCCACTGCCCTCTCTGCAGAGCCTGTACCACCGTCGACTTCACAAGAGAGCTGCCGCCATCATCAGAGACCCCAACATGGACTATTCACACTTCTACCTTCCGGACGACGTTACAGAAGTTTGAACTGTCACGCTACAAGATTAAAGAATTATTTCTTTCCCACAGCCAATAGACTCTTAAACAGCTGAGCTGATTACTGCACTTACTACTGCTTACTTCACTTATGGACAATGTGCACTATTACACTAACTACTGCTTAAGGACAAACTCTACTACATACATAACCTGTTTACAATATGAAAGCCACTTATACTGTGAGGCACCTTACACAAAGTCACTTTATTAGTGTCATTTTTATTATGTTTATTGCCGCTATTTATTTGCATGTAATTTTTTTTTTTTTTTTTTACATATTTATAGATTTGTATCTTTGCTATACATCCAGAGCGAAGTGACGGAGAAAGAATCTCACTGTACTGAGAAACTTGTTTCTAGCTGTGTATATGACAATAACGCTTTGAACCTTGAACCTTTTTATTATGCTTAGCAGACAATTCAACACTGAAGAGACATAGTTTTTGACAGTCCTCTAAACCTAGACGTTGCCAAAAGCTCACAGTTCCTCGACAGTCCTACAAAAAGCCCTGCCTAATGTGTGGGAAGGCTCATAGACCCACACGTACCGCAGGGCTGTCACCACCAAGAGCTTTGATAATCAACTGCACTCTGAATGAGATTTAATCAACCGCTACATTGGTCCAAGGCTGCAAGACTGTCAGAGAGAGCCGGAGTAGAAACTTCAGGACAGATAGAGAAGTGGAGAAAAAAGAAAAGAAAAAGAGACAGTGAGTGAGTGAGAGAGAGAGAGAGAGAGAGAGAGAGAGAGAGGGAGGGAGGGAGAAAGAGAGAGAGATTTTTAATGAAGATCTTACTTCTACTAGCTGAGTGCATTCCAGGGGGGTTCTGAAAGGGTAGAAACTCTGAAAAGAGAAACGAAGCAGGGTATGTGTGCGTGTGGCTAAGACAGGGAGCCGCTAGAGGCTGAATACTGCCGCTCTGCCACACATCACTCCCTGATTACTCACTTAGAGATGAATAACCAGCAATGCTAGCTACCGTTCACAAAAGTGTCCTATGCGCTCCATCACACCAAACCACAGTGCCGGGGCCAACACTGCTAATTTAATTGCTTCGTCCTTAATCAATATGAGATGAAGGGATTTAATACATTTCAGAAGTTCATGCCTTATGAAAACATTCCATCACAATGAATTGAAATACATACAGTATGCTAATTCAACACCATGGGTCTCTCTCTCTCTGGAAATGAGCAGAATGCCATTACTGTTAGCCCCCCTGTAAATGTTCTCAGTATCACACAATGGTATAATCACACTTGTCATAATGGAGGGAAAATACATATAGGCCTGTCCTCCAGCCTCTATAGCGCATACCCACGGTCTTCTTCAAGAGCGCCACCATGATGAGAGACGCTGAATATGCAGTTATTGTTTATATAGCTATTGTCTATAAGTAGGTAACATTAGGCTAACCATCTCCCGTGTTTTTTTTCTTCCAGGGTGTACCTTCTACGCTGAAATGAAATGAGTCCCTAGCTATACAATGCAAGACTCCAGTGTAGAACTAGAGGCTTTAAGTTCCAAAAAGAAGTCCAGTTGCCTGTGGTATTACTGAATACTTTGACTACCATGACCTGGATCAATGATGGATCTTTACAGACAACAAAACCCAGTCCTTATTATGTAGGGCCTACCTTATGTCCTGCTGCATGTGTTAAGCCCAAAACATATCTGGTGGCCTAACTAAAATACTAAATAATATACATTAAGACATTCCTTATTGTCCTGCACTGTAGGCCTTTTGCTGTTCTTGCAAAGACACTCTTCCTGTTGTTAGCCATAAGCTAAATGTACACAGGCTTCAGACAATCTTTTTGCTGACACAGGGTCAAGGGCTACGTTTCTCCATATTGGAAATATGACACGGCAAGCACTGAATCAATTGCGAATTGTCAATTGGTTTGCCGAAAGTGTCTCATCCCCTGCTGAGTCAAAAGAGACCATTATCAGCACAGATTGGACCAAACACATTTGGACTCAATGCTAAGGCTATTATTTCCAAACAATAAACCCCTCACTTCCATCTGTTACGCAAATACAGACAATAATATAATGTCTAACACATAAGTAAATGACTATTAATTAGATTTGATAAGCTAGGTTAATTTTCCACTTTTTTCTTGCAGCTTAATGCAAAATACAAATCATCACAACATAGCACAACTATCCAACAGTGAAATGAAGCCCTGATTGCCCCCCTATGAGCAACTGAAGGCCTGAAATCCTTGACCTCTTTCAACAACATGTGTCATCCTTTTGGATACTCATGTCTTGACCAATCTTTTGTTCTGTTCCTGCTGATCTGTATAACGTGGTCATTTGGAAAAGCTGTTGTTGAGCTGGAGTGAAGAGACTCGCTGAGGGAGGCAGACAATTGTAAAACAGAGGCTTGTCTTGCTTAGGGGTGGGCGAAATAGTCTAAAATTTCTATTGCAATATATTTTGAACCATAGACGGTAGATGATATATATCACGGTATACTTTGGTATGTAACTTACAGCATAACAGTTTCTTAATGGTTACCATAGCATAAAGTCAATATGTACAACAGTTGTTTAGTCATCGTTCGGAGGTGGACTCTCAAATTCACACAGAGGTAAACTGGTAAGCTGCATTTGTGTCAGGCAGTAGCTGTTCAATTTATAGGCTCTTACACAGTTTCGTTGTAAGAATGAAAAGGTGCTATCAATAAGGTGAAGCTACAGGTCAACATTTTTTCACATGATTGTGGAGACGCAATGAGCCTATCACGATATGCCGATATGACCCAAAATCTCTATCATTGGCCAAATGCATATTGCATACGGTATATATTGTCTATATTGCCCACCCCTAGTCTTGCTCAGTAAAACAAAACATCTCAATCACACTTCTGTACAGCTACTGCAGAGCTGTACTTGTATCAAATAAATTGCCAAGTATATAAATACCTCAGGCATTTACAAAACTGAAAGAAAGGCCCAGTTGAACCAAACAAACAATAAATACGCCAAACAAATAAATAACAACTTTTGTTAGAATGAAGGTCACATTTAAAATGTATGTTGAGCTCCTGCAGCAGCAGTCCTTAGCCAAGGCAAACAACTAGTGCAACTTCAAACAGTGGATGTATTGACAGAGCTCCTCCCCTGTCAGTGCATAGAAATGAGGATAAATGTCTTTCGGCTGTTTGTTTGCTAATGTTTCAACAGCACTCGGCTTACACGCAGTCAGCTCCGCTGATGATAATATTTGGACCTATGAAAGAAAATACCACCCCCCTCCCCCCCAACAGTAGCCTAATTACTGTATTAAATGCTCTGGGGGGGGGGGGGGGGGGGCTCTTTCTGTGCCATGCCCTTAGAATCATCCTAACTTCCCCACACGCCCCAATACCCCTTTCCCGGTGGCAAGCGAAGCGACAGTGCCAAATGAGACCAAGGGGGAAAGGAACATAAGAGAGAAAGACAGAGGGAAGAGAGAGATTCTGAATCTCACACACAGATCAGCAGCACTCTGGGGAATGTGGCAGCATGACCAGCAGAACTGGACACACTGACAGGAGAAGATTGAGAAGAACGATAAGGAAAAGAAAAGGAGAAGACACCACACACACACATACACAGAGCGAGGAAGACAAAGAGATTACTAGTCAGATAAAGTTACTCTGGGACTGAAGGAAACTGGTTACTGAGAACAGATAAGAGGGTGAAAAGATGCCACAGTCTGGCCTTTCGGTGGAGGAAGTGGAGACTGGATTTCAGATAGAAAATGACTTAAAGGAATTATCCGGAGTGAAACAACACGTAGCTCTGTTGATTCACGTTGCTAAGTGCTATCCATAGGTATAAGAACGACAGATTTTCATGCACGGTAGACCGAGTAACGAAACGGCAGCCAGCGCTAACTGATTAGGGCATGTCAGTTTCGTTTTCATATGCCCAATGTGCTTAGCATTAGCGGCCAGTTCGTGAATTAGGTCTACGTTGTACCTACTGCTGTCATTCTGATACCTATAGACACCATTTGACAGCCTCAGTCAACAGAGCTACGGGTTGATTCACTCCGGATAATCCCTTTAATGATGACTACCGGAGGACACTCAGGATGTAACGTGAATACCTAAAGGCTGAGAGCACGCATTATGGTGGAGGTTGCATAACAGACTCAACTTAATCTATTTGTGGTGAACTCCAGTCTGATGTTGATGGTCCGTCGGCCACTGTGTAGCCACGCTTCGGGCCTGTAGGCTGGTGTTGGGAGAGGAAGGGATATGGGATGGGCTGCCGCATCCTACACATCCCAGCGTTCAGAAGAGACAAGCTCTGCCTGGAGCGACCGCGATCTCAGACCTTGTGCCACCCCTCCCTATAGGTCAGTGTCAGCAGACCTGCCTCCAGCAGTGCCCGTGAAGCTACAGCTGCGACTCTGCTGCCTAGTTGAAGCAAGGGAAACTGCTCACACCAAGATGAGGAAGCAGCAGCTGAAAATGCATTGCTGTTGGCATGCATTGTGAAGAACCGTCTGTACAGGTTAGCTCCATATCTTGACAAAGCCACCGTTAGGGTTTCCGCAGGAGATTTGTGGTGGGCTCATCTATGGTCTTTGTGGTGGAGATATTCATTTCCCAACTGAGACACCAATCTCCACTCCCTGACCACATGCAGCAAAAAAGAAATCCAATCTAATCTAATGTTACACGCTCATGTCTAGACAGACACAATCAATGCTCCGGAGGGTTATCTTACACAAAATCCACACAATATTTTATTCTTCCTTTGCCAGCAGGATGTGGGCGAGAGGGAAATACTGTACGCATGATCTTGGATCTGAAGATGTTCTTACAAGTTCTCCAAACAAACACCACATAACTGTCACAGATTAGTTTCCAAACTCTGTTTGTCTGAATCGTCAGAGCAACTTTGTCTTCATGGCAGCAATCCATGCCAACACGATCCGGGACTCGCCGTTTAATTTCTGTCCAGCACTTTTCTGCAGTTAAGTTTCTTGCCCTTTTTGCCAGGGACTGAAAACAACCCAATTAAAATGCACAGATCTAATTTCAAGCTGAAGTTACTGAATGAGGCACATTCAGTCCTTTAAAGGCACTTTGCTTAATGAGCAAGCAGAACTGGGGAGGACACACCAAACACCTGGGACCTCATTTACAAAGAGCTGCGTGGGAATCATATTATATCATATTATATCTTTAGGAACAGAGAACTATCGTATGAACAAAATTGTTCAGATGTATGAAAAAAATGTGCACACACACTATTCCCTGCAGTCTATCTTTGCAGATCCCAATCAATGTGAAGTTTATTGCACAAGCACTATACTCCACTCTCTCACTTTCTTCAATGACAGTCCATGCTAACTAGTAGTGTAAAGACCTCTGGAAAGATGGAATGGTCTATGTGTTCCATGTAATCATGTCATGTAATCAATAAAAGACAATTAGAATGAAAGTGTTAATGTGATTGTGGTCAGAGAGACAGGGGAAGATTCCTTTATCACTATGAATATTAATTATGGGGTCAGGGGCAGTAGATATGGGGTCATAGGCGGTCAAGGCACTGCTAGATATATTTGACAACACCCCCCCCCCCCAACCACCATTAATTAAATATTTATTAATATTGGAATATTCTCTGGAACCCTCATTCTCCTTGCTTATTCTGGGTATTAGGTATGGGGGGTTTGTATGTGTTTTTATTTGCTTCTGAACAATGACCACCATAGTGCAACCTGTCACTTGATAATCGACAATAGCACTTAGAATAAAGGAGTCTTGATTTTTTTCAGACCACCTTTACTGTAATTTTCTGGATCACATATCACATCATATCAAGTGCCAATATGTCACAGGAATTAATGCACTTTTGTACTGTACAGTATGTGAAAGTTCAATCCCACTGAGGAAAAACAACAACATGCACACTGAGGAAGGGGTCGGCAAATAAGTTTGGACCCGGGCCAATTGTTTTTTGGACAATGCAATCGCGGCCATTTTCATCAGGCAAACCATGCTTTCTTCCTGAAAAAAAAAAAACATTTATTATATCATAGGCCTACTGTATATTCTATATCATATAGGCTAAAAAACGTAATTTCATTTAAAATTGACTGCTGCAGCTCCTGTTGTTTTTCATTCAACAGATAGGCCTAGCAACCTGACTAGCTAATGATTTGACTATGCATTAGTAAAGCTGCAAATTCTCACATGACATCCTGATGCTGTTGTTTCTGTATGTTTGGATGATGAAATGCATTAGTGTGAAACACTCAAGATTGCTACCGAAGCAAAATGTCACTGTCAAAATCGATTGTTAGTGTGATAGTTGTTAGCGACTGTAGGACGTATAAAGAAGAGTGGAAGAATAGAAAACAGAAATTAAGGCGCTGACGGCTGAATATAGGCTACACACAGCTGCAAGATCCTGGTTTGGGCACTAAGGGCGGAATTCTCCGATAAGCGCGATTTCATTTAAGCGCTTTTGTACTGCGTGTATTCTCCACTTTAGGTGCCTGCTCCTCCTACAGCGCTTAACTCGAATTCCAGGTGGGTTTAGGAACAGGGGCGTTACTAACCCAAAATGAAGGCAGTCTCTGTGCCAAGGTGGCTATCAGGAAAACATGGAATAAGGACTTTCGGATTAACCATGAAAAAGCAGTTGTAGTCGACAGAAAGTGCAAACCATTACTTTAAATTGGAATAGGCATATCACATGACAAGATTAAACGTCTGTGCCTGTAAGCTAAGCTATCAAAGTCAAAGTAAGACCACAAATCACTTAACACATTGACATATTTCATCCACTGCAAAACGTTTGCGAATACAATTGAACAATACAATTTCATTGAATTCATAAACTGTACGCAATGACAAAAATAAGAAATAATTAATTTAGCACTTCTTAACCAGCGAAAAACATTTAAAATGTGCTCCTTCTACCTTAGCCTGTTTGTTCCATGGAGGACAGGGAGCAAAAATAAAGATTTTTCTATAATTGTAGTCACACAAAAAACGATCTCTTTGAAAGTGATGTCATTTCGAAATTGTGCACTTCTCAAACTACTACGAAATCCGTTGTGTGATTTAAGATTATGCAGTAGAACTCCCTGGAACAACCCAGATCCCACAATCGCTTGTGACCTTGATGATCACCGCCCGGTTTAGTGGATCATTGCTGCGAAAGCATAGCTGATTTGCTCCAAAGGCCTCACGGTCCAAACAAAGCGCAGAGTGGGGTGTATGTAAGTGTGAGTCATACTCGCAGGACAAACCGATAAATGTGTGGCTGTCTGCGTGCTTCTCTCGTTCCCACTCAAGCAAGGCAGTGCAGGACTAGCATTTTGGTTTTAATTTTTGAGAACATGGTAGAAATACTGTCATACTCTCTTATTTTAATTGAACAATATTTAAAACAGGAGACATGATTATAAAAAAACAGTAACAGAGTTGATGATTTTGTCTGATAATTTCTTGTGGTTGTGTTAAATGTAGTGTAGAAAGTGTAGAGATGTAATACACAATGTCTCAAACATTGGCATGTTCAAAATTGGCCGTGACCGACATCAAACGCAATATACTATTTCACCATATGGTGGCGCTTGACCTTAATACAGCCCTCAAAGGTGCGTAACAGTAAAAAGACTTAAGTCAGGAGGAGAATACGCCTAAGGAAACTTTCCATGAGGAACGCCCTGGTTTCAGGGTTGCTCCGCCTAGAGCGCTCAACTGGGCCTATGGCAGAATGCGGAGGAAGACTGAAAAACCTTGGGCCACCACCCACTTTTTCTATGAACTGGGAAAAGAGGAGCACCAGCAAAAACAATGAAACCGCAAGAACACTGCAAAAACAATGAAATGCCGATGGAAGGCGAGCTTTAAAGATTGGCACGGCGGCCTGTTAATAGACAATATGCTTACCATTTAGTTGTCCAAAATACTCCACATCACGTGAAAAAGGACAGTAAATTCAACTGTCTTTTCGACATTTTCAAATAGGCCTAGGCTACGTTGAAATTACTCCCCAGAAGCTGCGAAGTTTTTGCAGTGGCGTGGTTTGTTGCCCAGTAGGCTAACAGATCAACAGATCTCCGACTCTCAAATGACGTTAAATGTTAATAAACAACATGACATTTGTTCTGTAAATGAATATATGGATATAATTTATTTATTTTAAACATTTCTTAAACGTTTTTATATTAGGCCACACCAATAAAATTAGTTGGTTCTCGGATTTTTTCAGGAAAAATATGGAGCGAGCGCGCAAAATAAAAATAAAGAAATGTAGTCTACGCGAGGGCATGAGAGGGCAGTCAGCGTGCGTGTGTGTTAGTGTGTGCATCTGTCTGTGTGTGTGCGTCTGTCTGTGTGTGTGTGTGTGCGTGTGTGTGTGTGTGTGCATGCCCTGCTCAAGAGGCCTGCTACCAAGAAAATATTTGTCAAATATTTTTCTCTTCTGATCAAAATATTCTAATAACTGCAAACACTGGCCTAGCAGTTCACCGGAATTTTTCCTCATATCATGCCTCTTCTCTTGCTCTCTCTGGAGTGAAAGGTGCGATTTGATTGGTTTTCAACGTCACGTGAACGCAGCATGCTGTTTTCAGTATAGCCATCAGCCACGGTGTTTTTTAAGTTCGTGAGAGTTCGAATTCAATTCGAATTCAATTTTATTTCATTTTTTCAAGCGGCAAAACCAACTAATTATATTGGTGTGGCCTTATTTATATATATTTATACACGAGAGGTGCCGGATCTGCCCAAATAAGTCCCGGAACACTGGGAGGCAAAAATCATGAGGTGCCGGATCCTGTTCCGGCAGGATCCGGCACAAATTAATCCCTGCATCTGATGTAAAACTGACATAGGGGGAACACAGACTCTCATGTTCATGTCACTTTTAGTACTGCTGCATTTTACTGGCCTCGGTGAATAATCTCTGCCCCAACTCTGCCTGAGTTTACAAAATACAAAGCCCTGGCAGAGAACAAAAGATGTAGGCCTAATGCACACCAGAGGAAAGGCGAAGTTTGATCAAATGAAACGCCTCATCTGGCGCATTAATAAGTAATAACGCTGGCACAAAGCCCAACGCGGATGCATCTGCCCCATGCTACTGAAATATCTCCACGTATCTGGACCTGCTACTCAAACAGCTTTCGAATGCACACACCTTGTAGTGGTGCCCAGGAAGAAGATGCACAAACCAGAGTGTGGGAGTAGAGTGATTCACCCATCTACCATGGACTGTTCTGACTGCCAATGCAGTGCTGCCATCCCTCAAACAACTGGCCTTCTTCCAGTACAATATCACATTATTTTTTTCTACCAAGCACTGATTAAACATGTTGTACAAATATATATATATATATATATATGTGTGTGTGTGTGTATACACTACAACTAGAATGTTTGTGTTGAAAGTCTGTTTACTTTTGTTACTTTTGTTGAAAGTCTGTTTACTTTTGAAAAAAACAACAACATTGAACAATAACACTAGCTAGGATAACATCACTGTTGTGTATCAGGCTACTTTAATATTATTTTGTAAAATAAATCATTCGATTAATGATGTCAAACTGCGAGAGCCCTTAGGCAGCCCCACGTCGAGATGCTGATTAAAGTTAACAGACTGATCTATTTATATTTAACACCAGTCTAGAAAAATGTAATTACCTAAAACATTAATGATCTATGATTAATATTTTCCCTATAGCCCATAAAATGTCATTTAGGGCATGCACAGTATGGGCTGTCTGCTAGTACTCAAACAACCATTCATATTTACATATTTATTAATTTAGTATACTGGGCCATTTCAGTAACACATTCAATGTTCAGTTGTACTGTGTTACAGTGCTACTGATCTCTCCCATCACTTGGCTGAATATGACCTGACTTTGATGGAGGACAACTGTCAGATGCTGGTTTGTGTGCAGAGTGCATAAAAAACACTTTTCAATAGGAATGCTTCATGATGGCTCATTATTTTATTGATATTATTTTAATACAATAGCTTTAATAATTCAATAAAGTCAACCTCAATTGGGTACTAATTAAACATGACAAGTCATCATACGCCAGCCTGACGAATAATGTATATCAACATGATGGCCTACATGTGATTTTTTTAAGCATATCCCACAGACATGCTGTTGAGTGCTTTTATTATGTGACTGACAATGCACTGTAGTTCTGCTTACTTTAAATATATCAACACAGCGCTAAAATTAATAAATCCCATCTGTCACTACTGAACATGTATGTGTCAATCACATTCCAGAACTCCTGATGTGTGTCATCTTTCTTCCATCAACACCCACAGTGAATTTTTGAGTTCAGTAATAGTTACACTTTCTTCTGTTGAGTTCATTAAAACTAAATGTGAGGTTAGATGCAAAACCCAAAATGACCCAATAAATGCAAACCCTCACACAAACTCACTGTCAGATAACTCAGTGAGTTTTTGTTACACAGATACCAGGCACACACAAAACTACAGGACCTGGGCCAGGTTTCTATATAAATATATCTAAGACAAAAATTATATTTTTAAGCTCGATTAAGTGTGTGATTGAGCTAAAAACTATATGAATGTTACCTTATGAATGTGTGACTTAAATAAGATATACTTAGTCTACAAACACTTCCAATCATGTCTTAATGGCTTAATGGAGAGGTTAAGGTATAACTTAACACTACTAAGCGACAAGAAGGTTTTGAGAAGCCGGGCCCTGAGCTTTCCTATAGTGTTAGTCTAGTGGATGTAACTAAAGGTTCACAATAAAATTTAAATGAAAAAATTAAATTTAAATTTAGCCTACATAAAAATACCATCAGCTACACCATTGGTCAGGAGTTAAACTACTTCCACTTTGCGTGTTCTCCAAATCAAAATCAAATCAGCATTTTGTATGCTTAATCAATATATTAGGCTTATTATTATTATTATTATTAATAATAATATTATTATTATATTTTATTATTACTTATCTGTATCCAGTATCCATACTGCCACAAACATGCATGAGTACAAAGCACAATTAATCACATTTGAGAACATATTTCTATGAGATTAATTGTGATGTAATGACTTGACAGCCTACCTACAGTACATGGCACTTATTTCTTATCCTATTTGGTGCCTGATACAGCAATCCTAAAAGAATTATGTGCATAACATAAAAAAACAAAACAACAGAAATAAACTACACATATTATTAAGATTAGAGAATGCTTATGTATTCTTATACAAGATTCAAGAATCTAGAACTGATACCCCTGCTTAGGGCTGGGCGATATGGACTAAAATGTATATCTGGATATATTTCTGTCATATATCGATATACGATATATATCTCGATATCTTTCCAGCAAAAAAAAAAAACACTGCAAAATATATTTTAAATGTCACAAAATTGTTTTTATTAATGTCTGAACATCAGCAACTGTAAACTGTACACTAAAGAGGGCAAATGTTTCTTTTTTTTTTGTCTTTGCTATTTTTAACCAGGTTGATCAGGTAGGTTAAAATAAATAAAATGTCTATAAAATAAATAATGAAAATAATATAAAGAGCTTTTTCAAAATAACAAGTTCCTAACTAAACTGGGGTGCATTTCCCAAAAGCATTGTTGCTAACTTCCGTAGCTACTTCCTGGGTTTGCCCGAAGGAGTTGCGGCGCTACTGTTTCCCAAAGCCTTAGTCCAGACGAAGCAAGTTAAGGTGTTTATAACTAAATTAGTCCGAAGCATCGGCACACGATGCAGGCGTTTCCCAAAAGCATAGGCTGGACGAACGCTCGGATTCTCCTTCGTTAAAAGGCTTAAAATGGCTGGGTTGTTCCCCCTTTGATGCATTCCCGCCACCTACAGTTGGCTTTTAATACTCTTAACATGCATTAGCCTGTAATTAGATTAGACATTTTCCACTTGTTTCAAATGTAGTAGCCTGACCCTTGATGTAGGCCTAATGACTAGACCATGACGTTTTATATCATAGGATATGGATCGTAGGGGTATTTTGATAACTAAAGTCACGATGAACGCCATTAAATCTTCACAAACATTGCAGAAAAACAACTCTGTAAATCGATTTTATGTCCAAATTGTTAATTAAACATATTTAGTAGAGACAAGATATGTGCCCTCAGCAGGAATTGAACGTGTGACTTAATAACAAGATGCAATCGCTTAACTCATAGTCTACTTCTCTACATAGTCTACATGTGGGCCGTCTTTCCATTTCTATATTTTGTGCAAAGAAAACAGTCTCAGCCGTACTGTGACACAAATGTAGGACTCACAGGTTCTGCTAATGTGTTGTCATTGCGAACTCAGTCACAATTGCCAGTCGCGCTCTCTCATCATAGTCGCACGGCACTGATATCAAGTAGTATCACAGAAAAAAAATATTAGTTGGTGTAAGTGGTCAGTTAGATCACTTAAGTCTCTACATTCGTTGTAAAGCGTGTTTGTGTTTTGTAATAGATTATCGAAAATACGCTTTTAGTGTTTAGGGTACATACATACAAAAGGTTCCAGGAAGCTAACCGCTAGGTTGCTAGTCGTTACAGTGCTGGATTTAATTTGAACCAACAGCATATCTGGGACGTGAGGACCACTGTGGATGAAGTCTGCTGAGGGATTCTTCTGTGAGTCACAGACTTCTGCTGGTGAGATTAACGTGCGTTAGGTACAATGTTTATTTAAATGTGTTACCTGATAGCCACAGAGATGGTGAAGCAGCCATATTTGTTTTAGGCTACAAGTTTTACTGTAATACAATGCTTTTGTGCTGTTCATGTACTACAGAAGGCCTGTGTAATAAATTATTGAATATGGATTTATGGATGAATTTATTCTTTTTTTGTGGATTATATGTGGGGACTTTTTAACTTAACTTTTAACATAGACTGAAATATATTTATTTTAAAGGTAAAAAGCTTTAATTTAAAAGTAGATAACCCGGGGTAGCCCGATTAATGACAGCTGTGCAAAGGGGTGCTACACCCATTTATTTACATTTACATTTACATTTATGCATTTAGCAGACGCTTTTATCCAAAGCGACTTACAAAACGAGGATAACAATCGAGCTACATAGCAGAAACCTTAAGGAGCATAGTGCTAAGTGATAGTGCTTCAGTTCATTTTAGTGCTAGGATAGAAGATGTTCTCTGAATAGCTGGGTCTTTAAGAGCTTTTTGAAGGCCTCCAGAGATGGCCCTGTTCTGATTGTTTTTGGTAGGTCATTCCACCAGCGTGGGCCGGCATATGAGAAGAGTCTGGATTGCCTTGGGCGAGGTGCCGGGACTGCCAGTCGACAGTCATTGGAGGACCGGAGTGTTCGGGGGGTAGCCTGAGCTTTTACGAGAGCGCTTAGATAGAAAGGGGCAGATCCTCTAAGCACTTTGTAAGTCAGCATCAGTGATTTGCCAGAGGCAACCAGTGGAGCTCGATTAGCAGAGGGGTGACATGCGTCCTCTTCGGCTGATTGAAGATGAGACGCGCCGCAGCATTTTGGATCATCTGAAGTGGCTTGACGGCAGAGGCAGGAAGTCCTGCCAGAAGGGCATTGCAGTAGTCAAGGCGTGAGAGGACAATAGTTTGAACCAGTAATTGGGAGGCTTGTTGAGTTAGGTATGGTCTGATCTTTTTGATATTGAATAGTGCGAAGCGGCAGGCCCGGGCAACAGAAGCAACATGGTCATTGAAGGTTAGTTGGTCGTCAATCATAACACCTAGGTTCCTTGCTACTCGTGAGGGAGCAAGAGACAAGGAGCCAGAGTTGATGCAAATGTTGTGGTGAATAGTTGGTTTAGCTGGGAGGACCAGCAGCTCGGTTTTTGAGAGGTTCAGCTGGAGATGATGGTCTTGCATCCATGCAGAGATGTCAGAGAGGCAATCCAAGATTCGTGTTTGGATGGTTGGGTCATCGGGTGAGAATGACAGATAGAGCTGGGTATCATCGGCGTTATTTATCAGTCTTGAATTATTATAATATAAGGCCACACCAATAAAATTAGTTGGTTCTCGGATTTTTCCTGGAAAAATATGGAGCGAGCGAGCGAAATAAAAATAAAAATAAAATGTTCTGATGGTAAATTAGCACATTCACAGTTAATGTTCATTGAAGACATTTACTCATGTGTTTAGGAAAATAGATGTGGCCTAATTTATAAACTTAAAGGCGCTCTAAGCGATGCTGTTTCACATCACTTCTTGTTGACGTTCAAAGTATTGTAAAACAAAACGGAGGATAGCTCCCTCCCCCCCATCCTTCCTGAAAGACTCATGAAGGAGCATTTCCTTCTTGTCGTTTATTGGCTGGAACACTGTTATGTTTCGTTTTCGTTTGTTATGCTAGGTTTGCCCACTGTGTTTTTGTTGCCGTTTGTGGAGCCTGGGCTGTCTACAGAGACCGCGTTTTTTTGCAGTGTGTTCAGGGGACAGGCCTCTAGCAGATTGTGAGGAGATGTTTGCTGTATGTAACAACACATGTTTTAGTCCTAAAAATGCGTCACATCGCTTAGAGCACCTTTAACTTTCACACCTCACAGCACACTTTTTGTCATGCAGGTTTTAGGCAATGTACAAATTCATAATTCTGTCAGTTATGTAAAGGTTTGACGGTTTGTCATTTATTTAAAAGTTTGTGAATCTAAGCACCAAGTAAGCTGGCTGTGACCAAGTAAGTCTAGGCTGATGTAGCCTACGTTCAAACTCATTTTGTCACAGGGCATTAGAACGTCAAAATCGCATTGATTCACCAGATAGCAATTAGATAGTGACTAAACTCCGTGATCAGCGCAACGGAGATGGATATTCATCAACGTGCAGTCACGTGAATCTAGAAAAGAGACGTTTTTTTTTTTTGCATGAGAAAGAGAAGCGTGTGTGTGCGCACGAGGATGTGAGTGTGTAGACACATGCTATTTGCTATTCATTTATTTATTGATTTATTTTGATGGCGAAACACTTTGAATGGGTTTTTTCGCCTCTCAATCAATTAAATATCAAACTCACCTCCACAGAGTTGCACAAGCATACTGCTATCGGCACCGTGAGTAGCCTACAACTGCACAAAGTTCTTATCCTCTTTAATGTCAATGCACGTGTCAAATGTTTTTCTCTTCTGATCAAATATTCTAATAATTGCAAACACTGGCCTAGCAGGATCCACCAGCATCTTTCCTCATATCATGTCTCTTGCGCTCTGAAGTGAAAGGCGCGATTTGATTGGTTTTCGACGTCACGTGAACGCGGCAATGTTTTTTTTCAGTGTTATAGCTATCAGCCACGGTGTTTTTTATCTTCGTGTGAGTTCGAATTCAATTTTATTTTTATTTCATTTTGCATTTTTTTCAAGCGGCGAATCCGAGAACCAACTAATTTTATTGGTGTGGCCCAAGCTGAATATTGCAGTTGCAATCACAATTGCATTAAGTTATGAATGTGGGATAGGATGGATTTTAATGAAATTATTGTTTCGTTTCTTAGGTTTTGACATTGTCAATGAGGCCGTACCTGGAGAAGACCCTCACAGGCCTTCAGCAAGATTGAGGTGAAGTCCCTGAACCATCCTAAAATTGATCAAAAATTGATCAAAGGAGCGACTTCTGCCATCAATCTACAAATATATCCGACCTGGAAGTAAGGTCATCACCAAGAAGAGCCAAAGACCAAAAGACTATCACAGTTGTACACTGGGGCAACTGTTCAAGGACATGTAGGCATGTTACAGAGGTAGTTATAGTATGATGTCACCTTTTTTAATGAAATATAAGTCTATAATAATGTCAGTTTCAATATTTAAACTTTTTTCAAATGCGTTTCACTGTATCTAATATACTGTTAAATTGTATTCAAATGAAAAATAGTTATATGCTGCATGGTTTGAAGGGATGAATTGATTGAATGGGAAAAATCATTGTGAATTGCTTTGTAAGAAATTGGTTTCATTTTATAGTCATGTGTAGCCTGGTAATGTGCAAGGAGATAACAACAAAGGTTAGTGTTCAAGTGGTAATCTGGTAATGTTTAACAACCTTAAAAATAGTATTAAGATGTCTTGATATAAAAATGAGAGTAACTTATTGGTAAGAATAGTAACATGGAAAGATAAATAAATAAATAGTAACAGAGAAAAAAGCAAATTTTTCTTTTACACTACTGTTCCATCTTTTTACCAGGAAAATAATAACGTTTTATCTGGTAATGTTGTGGCACACATTTGGTAGATGTTCAAGCCCACCCTATGTAAAAATGAGTGTAATTGTTTGGTAAGAACCTGGTAATACCACAGAAAGAGGCATAGCTTTCTTTTACAGTACAGTTTCCACCTTGTTACCAGGAAAATAGTGATGTTTAATCTGGTAACGCTGTGGTACACATTTAGATGTTCAAGTTCACCCTGATGTGCAAATGAGAGTAAATGTGTGGTAAGAACCTGGTAAAACCAAGGAAAGATGCACCGCTTTCTTTTACAGTACAGTTTCCACCTTGTTACCAGGAAAATAGTGATGTTTAAAATGGTAATGTTGCGGTACACACTTGGTAGGCCTTAAATCAACCGGATGTACAAATGAGAGTAAATTTGTGGTAAGAACCTGGTAAAACCATCTGAAGAGGAACAGCTCAACACTATTTAACAGTGGCAAGTATCCTACAATTGCTTGAAAGTGCCATTGTGTTTCCTTGTTTTATTGTTGTAAGTACGCTCTAGAAAGTTTGAAAGTACAATGACCTTATTAGGTACCTACCTAGTAAATACTCTATAATTAGCTTGACGTTGACCATAACATTTCTTGGTAAATATCTGGTAAAATCAGTACAAACTACTTAGTATTTTGGATGTTTTTTCCATATTATTACCTGGTTCTTATCAAGATTTTATTGTGAAAAGTACCATTCTGTAAGCTTTAGGGTGCCATTTGTTAGTGGGTAAATACCCTTAAATAAGTGTTGAAGTACCATGACGTTACTAGGTAAATATTGGGTAAATTCTTGACTGTACAGTTATTTTGAACTTTTTTTCTGGGTATTTTCAGAACTGTTTCTCAGTATTTACCACTTGTTTGTTAATGTAATTACCTAACAATTCACAAACATCAAATGATACTTACTACGGTATTTTTAACTATTTCCAGATAATTTTTCTGTACTTACATGGTTCTTACCAGTTTTTCAGGGAGGAAAGTACCCTTTAATAATCTTAAAAGTACCATGACATTACTAGGAAAATGCTTGGTAAATACTCGGTAATTGTTTGAAAGTACCATGATGTTACTTGGTAAATAACTGGTAAATACTGTACCGTAATAGAAAGCGTTACCAAGAAATGCATATCCCATTACTATGACTTTTGCCCTATACAGGGAAGGAACCACATGCATTGTAAGAAGCAGTCAAAATACATAGTCGTAGTTAGAAAAAGTAAACATGGATTCCGCTGACAACGTGTTATCTAACAAATAGTCCTTAAAGAGGGGCTAAGTAACGTTCTGTTTTTCTCTCTCATGAGCTCCCTCTAAAGACCGCTGTATTGCATTGTATTGCACTGCATTCTATTGGGGGTGGTCCGCGCTGCTGAACATTACAAGTGCTGTATCTACCGCTATAGGCCACGGTGGCGCATTCTACACCGTTCGTTCGCCATGTAATGACTCATTTTAGCATCCTAAACAGCATGAAACGGATTAATTAAATAAAAAATGTTGCATAGTGGGCCTTTAAAATCCAATTTGGTGCCGTGTTGTGTTCTTATTATTCCACCATAGTAGACTTGGTTATTTGTCACCACTGCAAGCTTTCTAAAAACCCTGTTGGTTTAATACCCAACTATTACACAGCGGAATACCCCCGAGAAAGGCATTTAGCCCCTCACTGCTCACTTCTGATGGTAAAATGAGTGAGTCATAGCAAGCCAAGGAGCTGTAAGTAGAGAACCCTTGGCACACCCGTAGTCCCAGGTACTTTGGTAGAATAGTCTGAACGGTGGTGCTGCGAGTTACACAGCAGGTGTAAACATTGCCAAAGTCAGTCAAAATCATATTGACTGTAGTAGTGCTGGTGGATATTCAGGAGGTGGCAGGGATGGAAAAAAAAACAGTGAAGATAATCACTATTTGGTCGTAATGTGCACCGGAGTTGTGCGAGACTGGAAAACCTGGTCTATGACATCACAATATTCAAATAAGATGGGATAAACTCCAGGTCACACATTTTTCTCATATGCTAAGTATTAATTTCCAACCATGTTGCACGCCATCCCACCGATGGGACGCTTCACACTTCATTGAAAAAGCTTGACTACAACATTATAACTTTACTACAACATCACAAACAGTCTTTACTAACACATTGCTACTTGTTTATTGCCATTCTGGTAAAAACAATGTTATAATAGGGGTGTGTCTTAAGGGGTTAACTTGATGGGCCTTTTCAGTACTTATCTCAGACATTATAAGGTCTGTTGCCAAGCCATACCTTGTTTTTTCCAACACAGTCTCACCATTACAAGAATCCCGGAACAAATATCTTTTCACATTTGGATAGAGGAGGTCTACAATATTAGGAGACAATAATGTGATGTGATTTCAAGATCAGATTACTGAGGAACCGCTAATCCTACAGAAGAATGCTATAACCCATTAGGACCATTTTATTTTGATAGGCTGTCATGTGGGATTTACGATCTGGGATTCTCAAGGAAAGGTTTGGTATGTCATTATCATTTAAATAAAATAAAAATACAATTAAAACTATTATTATAGCCTTCCTATTGCATGCTTCATTGCCATAGGAAAAACAAAACAAAATATAAAGGCTGCATTATAGTCCCAATAATGATGTCATGCAATGACAGGCTGCTCTTCTATGCACCTCAATCAGAAGTTATAAATATTCCACTTCTAAATGGTGTGCCCGGTCAATAGTTCATTGCAATCCTATATTTAAAAACGGCAAAACTGAACATGTGCTTAATTAGTCTATAACATTAACTATACAATGACAATTGCATAACTTTTTTGTTATTAGGCTATAACTCTTATTTGCTACTAGGCTTAGACTTCAAAAAAATTTGCTGCTCAACCCTTGAGAAATACACTGCACGTCATCTAGTTGTTTTCATTCATTGTTTTTTCATTGAGTATGCTATGAGCACAACTCTAGGTTAACCAAAACAGGGTTGATTGAGCTTGGGGGTTGAAATTCTAGAATATTAGAACCAACTGCTTCTCATGGATTTGGTTAACCTCAAGTTCAGACTTTAACTTGGTGTTTGTTAAAGCTCAACACCATTGAATCCAATGTATTTCTATGCTTACTTATTGCCCTTTTCTGCAATAATAATAACAATAATAATAATAATAATAATAATAATAATAAAAACTAATGCTGCATTAACCATGAGGGTCTTAATGGTTCTGACTCTGACTACTTAGTCATATGTCTCTGGTGCGGCCACTGCTGATCGGATCGCTCCTCAAGCATGTGCACATGTGTCAGTGAGCACACGGGTGTGGAGGGAGGAAAAAAAGGGGTCACATCCTAAGGGCATCCTCACACATTACAGAGTCCCGAAATTATGGAGTCCCAGCATTCCAGCACAGCGCACAGAACCTCTCCCCGGGTAACCATTAGGCATGGCTGGACACGCTGTGCGACCGCAGGCTTCCATGTGGAGAAAGCCCTAATGATAACACTTCCTTGGCGTCAATACTTCCACAAGACTGCCTGACAATGCTAATGCCAGTCCAATACATTTCAGGGCACTGGACCAATAAAGAGATTTACAGCTGCCGTAGTTAACCCTGCTTTGCTAATGATCAACATTGATAATTGTTAGCATAATCGATGCAGCCATTGATGGTTGTTTGTCACGTACAGGGATAATGAAGATAATGAACGTGAAAGCAATGCTGACATCTTGTCATGGAGCCCAGCAGAAGGGCACGATCGAACCGATCAGCGCAAGGCAGCCGTAGATTGTCCCTTCAGGGAGCACGGAGAACCATTATGGAGCTTCTACCCTGAGGTCTCAGGCCACAGACTCTCATTCCCAAATACACAAACACACACACACACACATACTTACGCACACATTCCCTCCAAGAGCTGAGGGGGGGGGGGGGGTTTGAGTTATCTCTCAAGAGCAAACCGTTCAAATCTACTTTGCTGCCTGTGGGGAACCTGCTCAATTTGGACAACCACACCACTGGCCTTGACTTCTTTCCACCTCTTTTGCTTCCATTCCTCTCCATCCCCTGCCATTCTGACAGAAGCACCACTTGTTGTGTGGTGGGGGGGAAAAAACTCACCCTGCTGAATAATTATCTCTCAAACCAACTGCACTGCTCACCAGATGCTACTGTGAGCGATGCCCAGAAAGGGAACACCCTCCAGCCCAAAGGAGGTCCTTTTTTTTCAGACAGACAACCAGCCACCACACAAACCAAACAGATGGGCAAAGGGCGTTTTCCCAATGCCAGTGCAGAGAGATAAGTCTGCCCTTTCCAAGACACATGGCAATGCCTTACGGGAGCCGCAAACACAGCTCGAGGACACCAAAGGGGCTAAAGTTAAAGTTGACTTCTCTGCTCAACCACAAAACCACACAATTACTCTGTGATGGATGCGTCAACTGGGAGACACTAACAAAATAAACACTTCTTGTTGTGTTGCACAAGGGAGGCCTTCTGTCTTCAGAGTGTCTGAGTAGTTGAGCGGAGGAGATATTATCTCGCTGGGAGGGAAGGAATCTGTGTTTAGCTCAGGGGTCATAGGCCCACAGTGTGCAGAGGACATGCATTTGCAATGGAAAGAGATTATTGTAGCACGACTGCATGTAAAATAGGTGTGAATGTATAGATGATTAAGGAAGGGATCTATGAAGCATATTAGTCCTTTTGTGTGTGTGTGTACATGTTCTGGTGTGAACATAAAAAAATTCTTCTGAAGTGTACAAATATTCCAGTGAGACCCAGGGCCGACACTGCACCTCAGCTCATACTATTCTGAAAGGAAAACCCCGCTTCATACAACTCTAAAGTTAAAAAGCAAAACCCACATGTTCACGTCTTCAGGAAACAGTACACAAGCAAACATACGTTACATACATGAATCATGACCAGCCAGCTGTTTGTGCGGCAAGGATGAGCTGCTCATGACATTTGCATTTCTCTTGAATGCCGAACACCGTAATCTCTCCACCAACACAGTCAATAATGTCTCCATTCTTCCATTTCACCAACCTTCCACCCTGACACACACACACACTCACACACACTCATCTTCCCTCCTAAAGTCACTGTGGTGTGTCAGCCCATTAGATTACATTTTCTGAGACAGACAAAAGGACCGCCATTGGCCTAACAGGGAGAAAAGATGACCAAAAGGGAAAAGAACACCACTAAAATTCTCTGACAATTGCCAAGCTCATCGTCATCAGCCTTGGCCAAGGGCCTTTCAGGACACCATGCCCTCATAATAATGTCTCTACAGGTCTGTCGTCACATCGACATTCTCTGCGAATTGGATCTGCATCAATTACCCAAAGGGACAGAACACTTGCCATCATTAAAAGCAATCATCCCTCACATTCAAGGCTCAAGACAACTCCTACTTATGGTAATAAAAGCTCCTGTTGAGAACTGTTCTTCATTAGCTACAAAAGTACTTACAGTAATATTAAACTCAGAAAGGAAAGAGCTCTTAAAAATAAAATAAATAAAGCCGACATTTCTTTCTCTCTTTTTTTTTTTTGCTTATAGGTTAGGCTTTAGGCCTAAACCGGCATTTTTTCAGGGAACATGCTTGGGTGCACGCTTACCATGAATAAAACATAAATGACCAGTTGGAATGTTGTTTCTGTTCTACTTTTGTCTGTCTCCCTAGCAACTGTTCAAATGTCAGTTGAGGAGCCCATTTGGCGTCTGCATGTCGGTGTGCATGCTGCATTATTGGCAGGTCAGCAGAGACCAATCTGCTGTCCAAAGGATGGACTTGACAGCCTTCTAAAAGTGGCTCAAAGAGGCAGAATTGTACGTTCCAAGACACTATTTTCGTTCCCCTTCTTTACACTTGTGTGTTGAATGTTTTCAATAGTTCTGTGTGAGCTTCCGTAGGAGTTGTAATTGGGTGTCTCAGGGGTGAATCTTGCAAGCGTGCACATCTGGCAAGAACTCCTTAAATGCCCAGTGACCTTATGATGAATCCATTAGAGTTGCACTTGTCACTTTTTCAAAGGTGCCCCTTCTCTTGTGAGAATCATAAACGCTGTCTGACTTAATATGCATGAGAGACCAAAATTCTGAGGTGTCTAAGTGATCTGAGGTATCTTCATCACTTAGCAGGTTAACTAAGAGCTTACTCAGTAGCACCTCGACCTTCGTGTATGACAATGGGAAGCAAATTGGGGTGGCAAAAGTGTATTTAGATGCCACAATTATCCCCTCATGTTCCCATTTAATAAGGTGAGAGTGAAAACAAAGGGGACTATCATGAAGGATTCATTGATAGGTCCACTTGGGTGTGATGTGAAAGGCAAAAACAAAATTAAAAGTCACCATCAATCTTTTGCGTCTTTAATCTGTCATACTCATCAAATCTTGCAATGATACCATTTGTCTGCTATTACGGTCCACAGTTTGTGAATAAGAATGGAAACTCTTCAGCTGAAGGCTATTCACCAATGCTTTTGCTCTCTTTTAGCTTGCGGTATTTTTTAATGTAAACTAGGAGTGCTTTCACACCAACAGCAGTTAGTGCGCACCAAATGTTTCATTTGAACCAAAAGGCATGTCTCAAGGCGCTTAACACAAAGAGTCTCAAGCCTACTGAGCATCATAGATTCTGAAGTAAAACCCAGGACATACAGTAGCCGACCTTGTGGGATTTTTTTCAGCAATCTTGGCCTCATAGTCAGTATGGCAACATTCATGAACATAGTGAGTTTTCCCTGCCTGAAATCCCTGCTGGTTGGGATTAAATAAAAAAGGCATGTCTCAAGGCGCTTAACACAAAGAGGCCCAATGAGCAACAGGGGCAAGGAAAAACTCCCTATCAGCGTTTTTTGTCAAACGGACAAAAAATAAAAACTAAAAAGAGGTGGTCTCAGCCCGCTTGACTCCGCACCAAAGGCCAAACTCTGCTGTGGCCCCTCCGGTGAGAACGAGAACTCGGGTCCAAACCATAGACTATATAAAAACAAAGTAATCGAAATGCATCAGCCAACTGAGCCAACTGCATCATAGATTCTGAAGTAAAACCCAGGACATACAGTGGCCGACCTTGTGGGATTTTTTTCAGCAATCTTGGCCTCATAGTCAGTATGGCAACATTCATGAACATAGTGAGTTTTCCCTGCCTGAAATGACGTGCGACTCCAGTCCATCAGATGGTTCACAAGACGCAATCGTGACTTTCTCGAACTTAATATTTTGCTAAAAATGGCTAATACAGAAAATGTAATACATGTGGATCTGAGCAAGTAGCCTACCAATGACTGAACATTCAGATTTCTACCTGAACTTAAACATTGATGAAACATCAGACAAATTTTGGTTCGTTTGCCGGTATGAAAGCAGACCACACTGTGGCCTACATGCTACATAGTAACAACGTTATTGCCTGGTGCGGACCAAAGAATCGAACTAGTGGTGAGAAAGCGCCCTAAGGTCATACAAGAAGACATCTAAGATTACACTGTTGAGATAGATACATCACTGCTATTTAACAAAACAAAACCAGGTTCAGTGTTAAGTTGTGCTGTCTGGTCTGTGCAGTGCTTATTAGAAGCAGATTGATGTTTCGATGGCATTTCCTATCATCACCCTGGGCCCTGCTGTGATGTGACCCCTAGCAGGATGTCAATGTGAGGTCAGTGGTGGGGAGCTGTGAGCATATGGACGCCAGGCCCCCATGGTGAGAGGGGTTAACGTACTGTAACCACACACATACATCACTGCCGAGCCAACACTAAAAATAAACCCCCACCTGACAGTGCTGTCCTTACCATTGTCACTGTTATGAGGAAAAACAGCCAAGGGGGTGAGGAATGGAGTGAGAGGAGGAAGAGGAGGTGGAGGACGAGAGCAGAGGAAGAAAAAAGAGGAAGAGAGGAGGAGGAAGGGGCAAATACCATAATAATCTGCTTTCATCCAGCTCCTCTGCCCCTTGGTGTTGGCATTCACCTTACCCAACTCCCACATATGCCAACACATTGAAGAGGTGTGATACACAGCCTGAAGACAATGGCCAAATGCCATCTCTCT
This sequence comes from Limnothrissa miodon, assembly GCA_017657215.1. Lineage (NCBI taxonomy): Eukaryota > Metazoa > Chordata > Actinopteri > Clupeiformes > Clupeidae > Limnothrissa > Limnothrissa miodon. Next base: position 950,378 of record JAGFZM010000015.1, read on the forward strand.
CAGTCCACTAGAATGGCGGTTACACAGGCTACAGAGCCTTCAGATGCCAAAAGGCAGTGCTGGACTAGACCGCGGCCACATCAAACACATGTTTTGTCTGCTGGTTGGGATTAAATAAATGAGGACAGAGAACAAACAACTGTGCTTGTGTTTAATCTCCTGTGTAAATGCTTGACTTCTTCACCTGGTCCAGACTATACAGTCTGTTCTTTCTCTGTAATCTAAACATACTGTAGCCCGTAGGGCCTCCACATGAAACACTCCATTCCCTAATCCAAATTCCCCAATCATACCAATAGCAAAATTCTCCAAATCTAGCACTCTGTGACAGACAACAGAGCCCTGCTCTTCCGTTGACACAAGGCTGCAAAAGCTTGGGCTCGAACCTAAAGTCTATTTTGACACATACCGAGAGCTTCCATATTCAGCTGCTTTAAGGAACATAGCCATAACAATAAACACATACCACTCAGCAATAATTCATAGGTTCTGGGTCTGACACTCTTCCATGTGGTCTATTTAGGTTGTTTTAGCTCATTACACTACTATTAATGACTCTCCCTGACTTTCACAGAAAACCTATAATGACACTCAGGTATTCCTTCTCTTTCTTCTCTTACTTGTGAATCATTTCTGAAAGCTAACCTGATCTGTTTTAGATCATGTCCCTTCCACTGGGCCCAAAATGAAAGACTCAGCAACACTGCCCTGATCTTCAAACACAGTGATGCAACCATCACAGAACAAAAAAAGATTAAAACATCAACCACAATTCAGTGCTGCAACCATTACAAGAAAAACAATAATATGTGAGATAAGAAAATACTGGGAAGCTGTGTGAGAGCAAAGAATGTTCATTCCGTTGAACAGCTGAGGCTCCCAACAGACTCTTGTGCATTATGCTGTCCCTTGATGGGTTTGCTAGGGGTCTTCAATCATTTCCTTTCCTGGAGGGGGGCTGGGGGTGTTGTGCTCACTCCTCCTTCTGTGAGTAGCTGAAATCCCCCAGAGAAAATGAAAGGGAAGTCTCAGAATATCCCAGAAAGGTACCACAGGTATCCACAGAAGCTTCATTATCAAGGATTTGGCCATCTTTCTCTTCATTGTTCTACTTTCTCTGCGGTTGTTTGAAATGCAGATCTCCACCTGTTATCAGTGTCAACGACACAACCCCCACCCCGTGGGAAAAATTTTAATTGTTTCAAGATTAACTAATATTATGGGAGAAATTAACTTTATATGAAGTGTGTGATAATAAAGGTGAAACAGTGTGGCATGTCATCTGTAATGTAAAATCAATTTTGAGTGGCAAACCAGTGTTAACATGAAAGAAAGTCATAGTGACATGTGACCTGTGGCTGCATTGACAGAGAGAAGACTTATTGTTTTATTCAAGTAGACCAAGTCATTGCCTTTTAAGGAAATGTTATTTGTGTAATATTATCTGAGTATAAAAGGGTTTGAACAACGACGCCTTGGCAGACATTGAAGTCTCCGGGCGCTCGTTAATAAAGTTCCTCGTGATTGCTTTCATCCATCAAATCAGTTTTTTCCTAAACTTGGTAAAAATTCCTACAACACAACCCACCGCCATCTTTTGCTTCTGTGATGGTGTCACGCTCACAGCAGGCAATGTCTGTCACTAATCAATTCCATTTAGGAGAAGTGCAGCAACGTTAATTGGACCCTTGTTCACTCGACAGCAGGACACCAAAATGCCCCTTTGGCTACAGAATTAAAAAAAAATAACAATAAAACAGGAAAAGATTATTACCTGTTGCTTAGCAGTGCAGAACAATGAGCAAAAATCTATGGGTAAAAATAGGGTTGCTTCCATTCAATATACTGTAGCCTACCATGGTAGTCACAAGTGTGAGAGGGCTTGGTGAATGTGTGAACCAGAGGGAAAACTTTCTTTACTGGATCTCGGCCACCCAAAGCTATGGGCTTGGCGGCCAACCAGCCCATACAACAGTTGTACAAAATAGGGAGAAACAGTTGGCAGCATTCAATAATCCAACAACCATTTACGTAATATCCAGAAAGCAGAAGTTCCCAGCTCCACAACTGCTACCTCCAACTTGAACATCAACCTCTAACCATGTGCCACCTGTTCTGCTAAAAAGCCTGTGAGGCACTGAGTGGCACTTAGGTAAGCAAATACCCCCTATAGTTGATTGGATGTGAAAATGGACGTGTAGAATCTAAACTACTAATTTGATTAGATTAGATAACAAAATATGTATAACAAAACATTATCATTACACATGTATAAATACAGAGTAACGCAATGCAGTTTAGCATCTAATCAGAGGTTCAAAAAGCAGCAAGTGCAAAATATACAATATGGGGTAGCAGTAAGTACAGTATGTGCAAATGAAAGCAGAAGGAGGTTTTTTTTTTTTCTCTTTTCTCTCTTTTCTCAAAAATGTATGATTTCTTGAAATAGGAATCTTTTAATTATCAGTGACAGTTGGCATTATAACTTCAAAATTAAGCCTTTCCAGCTAGTTACAGTCACCAATATAGCTCCACCCTCTGTTCTAGACTGCCTAGACTGTTCTAGATATCTATCACAAGATGACAAATTAAACACTAAACTCCACCTGAAGATTCACTAATTAGAGCCACTGAACACTGAAGTTAATATCCGTAAAAACAATCACACTTTACAAGCAAGTGCTGAATTTCTGCCACCTTTTCTCTCAGGCCATTTTATGGATGGGTGGATGAATGCAATCTGCAGAGATGCTGTTTGATTGACGGCCCATCCCCAGTCTCAACAGAATCGTTAATGAGGTCCATCCCCTAATAGGGAGATTAAGTGGATACAACTGGGTAGACCCACAACAGTCAGGAGTACGAAGAACATACTCCTTCAACCGTCCACAGAAGAGTGTGGTGAGTTTGTGCCCCTGCAGTGGCATCAGCACCTTTTTGCTTACTGAGAAGAAACTCACGGCTCCGAGGCATTGGAGCTGCCTGTGACACATTTAGTCACCTCTAACAGATGATCCCCATTAGTGTGGGGGCTTTACTGTCTACAATAGCTTTGGGCCCCATGGCGACAACTAAGTGAGAGTGTGTGCTCTGTGCTTGGCAGTGGCGGGCCTCAAAAGTGCTAATTACTTAACCATCCATAGCAGGCTTAGAGGCAGAAACATGGAAACAAAATGTGTAGCCTAATTGCGCTTCATGTGAATAAATAAAGTCCAAAGACAAAATGTTTTTTTTTTCTTTTAGCCCATTACAAATTTCTCATGACTCATACAGTAATTTAACTGAGGCCTAAAGCACTCAATATTCATTGGCTTTTAGAATCAAATGGCATGGTGATATATATATATATATCATATTTTTTTCTCTCTCTCAAAATGGCCCACGGAAATAGCGTATTCAGAAGGAGGCACATTTTAAAATACGGTGCTGTGAGGGGGAAATCAAGACATGTTCATGCATGGTAAAGGGTGAATTTAGTCCGTCTTGCCTGAGCCTCAGCTGGAAGCCAACGATACGGGCACATATATGCATGACTGCATGATAAACCCTATTCCCCAGGCGCTGGAAGGAGCACTACAGGAGTAGAAGAAAGAGAGACAGAGCGAGAGAAGGAGAGAGAGAGAGAAGAATAATCTTTTCTTTTTTTCTTCACTTGTTCACACCATTGAAATTTCACGCTGTCTGCTGTGGTCTTGACTTTTCCGAGTTAATTTTTCTCGGAATGCCACCAATGTTGAGATGTCTCTCAAGGGATAATTAAACACTTTTATGCATTTGAAATGCCAGAGCCACGATGCACTGCCAACCTACCTCCACCTCATGTCTCTCAGAAGGATTTGTGCATTCTCGGGCAGCGTGCTAATTTATTTGCAAAACAGAAAACACCTGCATGATACCTAATGGTACTCAATAGGTGAGGAACAGCAGCCTAAATAGAAGCTGGCTTAAAAAAACAACATATTCTTCCATTCGCTTCCATTGTATTTATACAAATTTACATTTAAAATAGAATTCACTTACTTTACAGACATATACAGTACAAGAAGGAACACCCAAGGGCAACAGGGGCAAGGAAAAACTTCCTTGTGGTTGTTATTCTTCAAGGAGAAAACTGCAGCTTTTAAAAGATCAATGGCAATAGGGTCATGCAGAAATAGTACAATCCGACCACAAAAAAAGGAAAATCAGATCACAAATTGTCCATGGTAATAATGATCATAATAAACCCCAAATTGTCCAAATATCAAGGCAACAGTGTGATGCAGTCCCTCAAGTTTTCCTCTTTGACTGGCAAAACTCATGATACATTTTTAAGCATTAACTTTTTTTTCAAATAGAAAGGATACAGAAAAAGAAGAGAGATATTGAAAAAGAAAATGAAAATGAGTCCTGACTAGATGCTGTGAAAGATTCCTTACACTGAGGAGGACACAGTCACAAAATGTCGGGGGGTTGACAGAATGCCCCCTACCTGAGTCTCGTCAGTCCCAGCACTTACCTGGCAGGTGTGCCACAGGTGGTCGGCGAGGTGGTTGATGTGGG
>JAGFZM010000015.1:954929-986290 GCA_017657215.1 Limnothrissa miodon
ATTAAAATAAAAAGGACATCAGAGACTGCAGACGAAAACATGGGGCAGGCCATGGGGCATGCCATACTCATGGAGACACATCTTTTTCTCGCTCTTTCCCACTCTCCCCTTATACACACACACACACACACACACACACACACACACACACACCTACACACTGTAGCTACAAACGCACAGCACAACACAGAAAAGCCCAACACAGCACATATTACATTTGCACATGCAGATGTAAGGAGGGAAGCTGACACTAAACCAAGGAAAGACAACACAAAAAATAAGCACATTTGTTTCAACATTGACCTACACAAACACACACATTCATGTACTTTCTAGAGGACAGGGATACACATCTTGTTTTGCACATTTGACAGTTTTAGCACGAGGCTTTGCTGTAAACAACAGCATGGTCGATACAGATATTGTGGAGCCTTTCAAAGATGACACCATGTCGTGAATGAGTTAATAAAACATAATTACTCTTGCCGCTCATAATCATTTATGATGGTGAAGTGGCATGCATGAAAAATTCAGCAGCTTGCTGGGAGTAGAGAGATGATGGGAGATCGACTCCCTTAACTATTTTGTGAATTCTAGAGAGGACCAGACCAAACTGATAATTCTGCAGCCCTGAGATGTCATGCACCCACACTATATGAGGTCCATGTGCTTCGGAACACACAGTAGTTCAAAGGAAAACTACTCCTAGCAGAACCAAGCCTGTCCAGATTCTGCTTCTGATGTTTTGAGCATCCTCTGGGCCTGCAGTTTCTGAAAAACTGAAAACTAAATCCAGGCTAAATCCAATTCAGAAAAATTGTTGATGACAATCTTCTATAACAGCAAAAGCCCTTGTACAAGAGGAACAGAACCGAAGTAACCATGTGTATTCTGGTTGATTTACTAAAAAAGGAGTGTTCCAAACCAGGCTTGCAGTCCCTGCTATATTGTCCGAGTTCCTAACATCCTCCTTTAGTCAATGAGTTTGCAAGGCTGGATGCAAGGATGTCATTAACATCATCATAAAATGGCTGCTAGGAAATAGGACCATTGAGACTGGGCCAAAATCTATCTTCTAGAATTTCCCAGGTGCGTAGGAAATGGGGGTGTCGGGTGGGTCGGGACCCCCCCAATGTTGAAACCTACCCCACCAAAAAAAAAAAAAAAAAAACCTTACATTTTTTTCAAACTTCACATCGCTACCAAGAGAATACGTCCCTCTCCCCCTCTTTCCGCGCAAACTTCCACCACCCATCAACGTCTGCTCCTTGGAGAACAACTAACGTTATCAGCCATCATAGACGGTCCACCGCTAAAAAAAAATGAAATATTCGCTCCTCCTTTGTCATACAGTCATTACCAATAGTGAAGGGCCGCGAGACTCACGTAAAACATGAGTCACGGCATTACGAGATGTGTCAGAGCAGCTACCGCCACTAGGAGGCAGCACAACACCTCTCTAATGATTGCACAACATTCGGAGAGTCAAGCGGAGCAAGAAACGTTAGTTTACTTCCGTGTTCTATTTTTGCAATATGCAGTTTGGTCTGATAGAGTAAATTTTTTATGCTAGAATTACTTTACAAGTTTGGACCCTATCGCTTAACAATCAGCCTGCGCTAAGTAGCAAATCCCCAGCTTTATTAGGAATTCTAACACAAAATACCAAGACATCATTTCCAAAGAGACACAGAAAATACGACTGTTCCTTGCCCACAAACACACATGAAAAACGGTCTGACTCCAGCTCCAACACCATGAATCAAGCCTGGATTCTATGAACTAGTTATACAACTAGTTAGCCTATATGTTCACTTGTGTTCTATTTTCAGTTTGGTCTGTTATGTTTGAATAGGCCTACGTGAAGAAACTTTGTTTTACCTTCTTTTGAAGCCTCTTCAAAATCCACCGAAAACTACATCCATTAATGAGGATTTAACCAATCGCATCAGGGAAGCAATGCAAACTGTAACAATTTATACTGTGAATGTCATGATGGCATTGTTCACAATGGCACTACGGCCCTATAAGTTTCCCTATGATTAGATGCATCACGCTGGTCTGGTTCATGTTGTTTTAATGGTTTTTCAGTATCATGTTTTTGTGAATGAGGAAAAAGTAGCCTATGCCCATATGTTACTGCTGGGAAGAATGATTATGATAGTTTTTGAAACAACACATCCAAAAGACTCACAATATTACCGAGCAAATGTCAAATGTCTTACAATTAGAGTTCCTGCACTTATTTTTTCCCACTTCAAGCACTGGTTATAGTTGTACTTTTTAGTTAATGCAAACGCTTATTATTTCAAAATGTTAATGCACTGACCGCAAAACGTACTGCTTTGACTTGCACGACCTACTGGGGAACGGTTGAAACAAGTGTTTCAATCATCCCGACAGTGCCTGCTCGCAGCAAAAGGCGTTTTTCTCCTAGACTAAAAAATATTGACATTTCATACTGTAGGATATGTTACATCATCATTTCATCTGTTGTTTAAAAGTGATAAGTGTATATTATCGCTCTTAAAATGACCCCCCGAGTCAAACTTCAGATCAGTATTGCATATCGACACGATTTTCCCTGGGTCTGTCTAGTATTACAAGCTGTATGGGATGACAAAATTTCATGTTTGAATTGTGAATGGTTTACGAGAAAATCTCAATGGTTAATTCGTCCCCCGGTTCAATCGTCCCGGCTCTCCCCTACAGAAGGGGCGTTTTGCGGCCACAGGCTCTCAGCACCCATCATCTCACTTGCATTGTGTATAAAGATCGGGGGGAGGGGGGAGGCTATACGTGCAAACTATCTGCTGGGAGGATGGGCGACCAATTGTTTACAAAAACTGCAGAGTGATTCAAATAGCCTATATCCCTAAATCCCTCATTCACAAGCAACACAAAATGCATGTCCTTGTGAAGACTTTTATTGAATTGAAGTACTATTTCACATCTTACACTCAAAATTGCAATAACAGAATCAAGTAAATCAAGTAAGTATTGCAATAACAGAACCCCGTTCTGGAGCCACACTGTAGTCCAGTGGTTCTCAAACTTTTTTGATCATTCCTCACTTAGAAAAAAGGAGAATTTTCGTGCCCCACCTGACCTGTATCAACCCCCCCCCCCCCCACACACACACACACACACACACCCCCGCTTTATGATCAGCTCCCATCTACTCGCAAAGAGCGGAGACATCGCACATCTTTCGCTAATGCAGCTTTCACCATTCGTTTTTCCTACTAACAGTATTCTGCGAGTTTTTGTAGAAAAAAAAGTGATGGGCTTATTAGCGTGATTTGGGTGTGAAGTCTCCAAGCGCAATGTTAGGCCTTTTGCTGCCAGTTGTCTAAGACACAGAACACACGAGTCACTCATCATCCCCAACTATGAATCTAAACGCAAACGCATCATACTTTCTTTTTGGTTGACTCTACGTTTTTTTTGTCCGCCTGTCTTATTCTCATTCTCGCCATATTTTGTGACTGTGCGCCCTTACGCACCGCAAATACTGCATACAACATTTTTTGCTCCACTGCTTATATCAAATTCGTCAATTTTTTTAACCATTAAACGTGATACTGGTACACACATTGTGTAGCCTATGTCGCAATTTATGCCGACATCTATTTTGTCTCAATATGGTTTCAGGCTGGCTTAATTTGTTTGGTTTTCTATCAATCGTCCCAACTCTCCCCTACAGAAGGGGTGTTTTGCATGTTTTAAAGTGTTTACGTGCTAATTATGAATCCATTGTGAGTTCTTTTGTTGTGTAACCTTTAATGAAGACAGACACAAAATGCTTGTTTTATTCCGATTCCTCGCGCCCCACCTGCAGTACCTCTGAGAAACGCTGCTGTAGTCCATAGCCAGGTGAACAGCGTGTAGCCTAGTTTATTGTGAGGCGCGTCCTTTGCCACAGAGTCGGCGGCAAGGTGGGGCATTTGAGGGCCGTGCCCCACGTAGCAGCCATTAGTGCAGCCATTTTATTAATATTTTAAAATTAATATGAAATGAAATAAGAAATAAACTGGAGATCGTAAATTGCACTTGCATAACACGTTCGTTCAATGATCATTGGTCGCTGAGTAAACTTGATTCATTTGATTTCAATGTGCCTGTTGCACTGCAGCGCGCAGAATCGTATCGTTAAAATTTTATCCGTTTTTATTTATCACCTGATGCCTGCTTTTCATATCAGTCATATCAGAGGACCATTAAAAAGCCTGAAACAAGACCACAAACTGGGATGGATCAAGGGGCAAGCGAGAATTGCCAGAGAGTCTCTAACATTGAAAATGACGATGGACGTTAGAATGATTATATGATATGGGGCTTGAGGGGCTATGAGTCTTGATGAGCTCCCTCTGTTGTGCGTTGATCACAGTCATCTTTCCCATCGGGACTATGTGTCAGCATAGTTCACTGTATTAATTAGGCTATTTTTATTGAATTGAATAATTACTATATTTAGCCTACGGTTGGTTAACACAAACACGAAAACAACACTCAAATTACAGACTATTTACAGTAACAAAATAACAGTAGGCTATTCAGTATAACTAGCCTATTTCAGCTCAACTTTATTTCCTGACGGCTGTAGGCTATAGAACACTCGCGGTCGCGGGCGCTCCCAAGTGCGCTCCCAAGTGCCACCTGGTGGTTGTTTGGGTACACTGCAGCTTCTTTAGAAAAAAAATTATTAAATAGTGCGTGACACACACATGACGCATGGGAGGTTCGTGCGTGCAGCCGGGCCATTTCATGTGACACTGACTGTAAGTGCAGGGTTCCTGTCAAATGTTTTAAAAAACTATCAGTCGCTTTGGACCATCGAAAATCTTCATTTGCTGCTGGTTCTTAGAGCTTACAGAGATAGCATCAACAACGTTACAGCATACAGGCAAGGAAACAAGTGTGAAGCTACGTTAATTTTATAGCCGGAGAGAAAATTGCTTTAATGGTGAAACAATGCTCTGATAAAACAATACACAGAGTGAATGACGATGCAAGTTATGAGTTTTACAGAATGTTAAGTCATAGGGACTGCATTACTTAGGCTATGTGCTGCTAACGTTACAGATGTTATCAGTAACGTTGCGAACAGCCAGGTAGGCAAGGGTGCAGATACGCATTAGTTCTATATTAACCGATTACCCAATCTAACAATGTTGTAAACATTGCAGGACAGAAACGGCCCCAGAGTACCTAGCATGCTGCTGCACAGAAGGAGAGTGCCCAGACAAGGTAGCTAACGTTAGCGAGTCGTTGAGACAGCATAATTCTGATCATTGGTTTCCTAAACCAGTCTACTGATAGATCTGACTTCATGCTCAGTCGCTGTCTAGTCTTGTTCCAGATACAGCCAAGACTAGAAAACAGATTAGCCTACCTTGTTGTATCTTGTCCACATATACACAATCATAATCCAAAAGACGATCAAATATGTCCACAGTCCATCGCAGGAATGTGCACATTTTAAGGTGGGGTTAGTCACGTAGCCTACTATACTCAAAAGGGCATTTGAACTAGGTCTAACTGGCTGCTAAATTAGTAGCCTACCAACATGAGTTTGCTGAGATGAGGAGTGCACATCAGAATAGGTAAGCGCTGGTTTATTTTATTATTACAACTGGTTGGCTTAACAGGTTTTGTGTAAACAGTATAGGGTAACGTTCAATTATTACCCTATGGTGTCCCGTCACCAGTAATTGTACGGGTAACACTTGATTAAACATTAGGCTATGGCACGGTGAATTGCATGCCAATCAGAGCAGGAGAGTAACAAACCTGTTGCCACGAAACTTAAAGGTCTCCTTCCAAAATAAACCATTTAAGACTTGATGTTTTTACATTACCATAGGTCAGCCCAAGTTGTACTTCTATGCTCAACTTCAAAATGCTCTCCTACCCCTGTAGTCTGTATTCGCCTGTGATAGAAAACTGCCGGGAAAAACGAGCGATTCGGAAAAGCCGTACAAATGTACGTCAATTTGAACATTAGCTATGCAGTTAACCCGCCCTCAAGAAAACGTTAGGCTGCCTGCAGACAGACCCACTAGAGGGAGCGTCACAGTGTTGTTAGCAATCAGAGGTGATATATTTGCATATCATTAATATTCATAAGAATCCTCTCGAGCTATCCCTGCTCTCGTTTTCACCTAACTAAAATATTAAAACATTATTTTAGACAAGAGGCCACCACAAAATTAATGAAAATACGATGGAATGAGACCTTTAAGCGTTACGGCCGATTGTTCACTGGCACTGACAGCCTGCCACATCCTGGTTTTATTTCTTGATTCTTGGCGCAATGTTATATAGGCCTAGGCTACAACACTAAGGTTAAAGTGTGCGGTGTTCCTTTTAATGTTAATGGAAGATAAACAAATCGGCTACGATTCTCAATGTGTGTGGTTTAGTCACGATTTTATAAATCTTATAAGATTATAAAATTGCATAGGCTAGGGTGTGGTCAAACGGGAGAGCTCATCATAGATAAATTGTTTTGGACGGGATTCTAGAATAGGCTACTTGTCTGGAACCACAGTTTTAGTTCTGAGGAAATCTCACTTTCAAAAGTGTGGACTTATGGATGTTAGTTTTGACCCAACAAAGAGATTTGTTTTCATGAAAAAAGCTAGTTAGTGTAACTCTGTTATGAACTATGTTGGAAAGACAATGTCAAATAAATGACTGGAGTGGGTCTTTAATCAATACAAATTGGCTGTGTATTGATAGCCTATCCCTTTGCTACAGCTCAATGGCTGGCCCTGCATGGCCTTTTTCGCGTACAATAGGCCTACTATGGTTGAGTTTTTGTAATCCAGGGATGAAGTATGACCTGTTGGCCACCTAATGGTGAAGAATTTAAACAAAATTAGGCTTCTCATTCGTCCCATTGGGCTGTTGTTTAGAAGACCCTTGTTGAGTGTACTCGACAATTACGCTTTTAATCTTGCATTTCAATGCATATAGACTATATCTGTAGGCTAACTTTAACTCACATTAAGTCTAGCCAAAATGTGTGCTTTAAGATTCGCAGAACAATATTTTTAATGACAGAAAATTAAGATTCATGTGCATAGCCCGCAACAGGAGATGTATGTGCGTGAGCAAAGTTGTGCCGTGAATTTTCGCTCCATAGCGCAACCAAACTCGGTCCCCCTCAATGTCAAACTGCTTCCTAAGCGTCTGGAATTTCCTAATGTATATCCTCATAAGGAACGCCTCCTTTTGGGTCGCATAGCATGGTAGGTTAATGTTTTAATAATTTTGTTTTAATAAATATAAACGGAGTATGTATTATTCATTATTGATTTTTGTATATGGAAGCCAATCTTCCCCTCATCACTAGGATGTTGACATGAAAGAAATATTGTGTAGAAAAACTTACTTTTTTCTCACCTTAGGCTATTCCCAAAGGTTATTCCACAGAAAAGAGTTTTCCTTCACTTTTACTTCATCGGCAGTGACATTTGAGTAATGTCCTACTTGACCTGTATGTCTGGATGTATGTATGTATGTATGTATATAGTGTGTATGTGTGTGTGTCTGTATCTGTTTGGGTATGTCTGTGCCTGTCTGAATAACTAGGTGCCTGTGGCACTCATAAAGGGGGGAAGAGAAGCAGACACTTCACACTACAGCAAGGCCTGGTTCAGCAGTTGAATTATGTTATCTCTAAAAGGCGTTCTATCTTTTTAAAAATATATAAATAAAGTTGGAAAAAGCAGCCGAAATAAATAAATAAACAGCGGGAGGCTTTTATGAGGATGCAAAAAATTCTAAGGAGAAAAAGTGTAGCGTAGCTTAATGTCACCAAACAGCGGCCCATCATCACACACCTATCACATCACATAACTAGTCATGTCCACTTTCACATCTCCAAATATCAAAACTAAACGAAAACAATTTTAAGAGGGTTAGGCTATCTAGATTAGACATGTTTTTCTTGTCAAAGGCAATTACTATAAAGAAAAACATGACTTTATGTCCCAAAATCAGTAGCCTAATCACCAAGCTTCAAACAAACAAATCTTGCTAGTACACTTTCAGTACTCTATGCAAAAAAGGTCTGTTTTGGTTGCGATTTTTTGAAAGGTGAAGGAGGGCATGGCTAGTGATGTCCATCAGAAAGTTCATGCAACGGTGGTGGTGTAGCGGTTACAAACTTGGCCAGCCTGCTAGTAGCCTAGAAGTTGTGGGTTTGAACCCCGACTGTTGGGCCCTTGATCAAGACACTGGCCCTGGAGTAGCTGACAGTAAGCAAAATGTAAGTTGGTTTGGATAAAGGTATCTGCTAAATGTAGAAAGTAGAAAGTTATTGTTCTCTGTTTTAGGACATTAAGTCAGATTAAGCTTTTTCTCTTATGGGCGTTATATAAGGAAACTTTCACACACGCACATACATACAGTACACTTGTACACATGTATCTTGATATGTTATGAAAAATATGGGTTTGCAATTCAACATTTCTAGGGTGATATTAATTGCAACTAAATTTGTCAGAGGTATTTTTGGTGGCGTGGTTTACACTTAGTTTACTTTTTAGTTAAATATTTAACTAAAAAGTCACTTCAATGCCTAAAGCATATAAAAAAATGTTATTTGGACGTAATGTTCTCAGACAATTTAAACATCTTTAACATAACAAAAGGCTGCACAAGGCTAAAAAAAACTCTCACGTATTTTAGACGTTAGCCCGGTTTGTCCCACACACTCTTACTGTCACGCCAGCACACAAAGTAACAGCTCCATCATTAGTGGTGACTGAACTGTAAAGAGGTCTATCAGAACATCTCACTCCCAGCTGAGACAGGCCTTGGGAGCGTGGACAAGAGGATAGGGGGGAAGGCCGGCTGGGCTCTTTTAAGATGCCCAAAATAAAGGGGTCTGTTTCATCCCCGTCACAGTGAATGGCTCCCTTTCACTAAGCCAGCCCGCCGAGACTGAGAAATGAAGTCTGGCCGCTGTGTAAGTGGTCAGGTAGATCTCTGGAGCAAAACAATTACCAACCTTGAAAGGGCTGCTTGAAAAAAAAAAAGTATTTTCTAGTTTACTGCAAACAAAACTGTCTTTCAAGATGTGAGAGCAGCTGAAATGGGCAATTCAAGGGATCCTCCGGAGTAATTCAACCCTATTCAGCACTATTCAAGATTACAGCATGCAAGAACCATATCTAGTAACACAGATTAAATTTGAGGACTGAGACAGTTTCCATGCCCTTTTCAGTTAGTGTTGTTGGCTGCTGTTAACAAGTGAAAAAATTGACAGTGTTTTCTTTTCAAATCTCACAGGGTTTTCCCCAGTGCTTTTACTGTAGATATATAGTTGCCTTGGCAACAAATACCACTTTCCTTGACTAGACCAAACGAACTGCGGAATCCATTCATGCCAAAATCATACGCCAACAAGCAACTGATCTACAGTGTTAAACGTAATAAACACAACATTTCCTCAACTTCAGTCACTTTATTCACGGTCCACACCAGGACAACTCTGTGGTCTACATTTTTCACCGTCACAGGTTCCCAAAACAAACATCCCCCCGCGCATGCTCACATGTGTTCTAGGGGTCAAAGGGTAAAACTCAAAAAGAGAAAATATAACTTAACAATCTCCCTATACTTTTTTAATGTGAATTAATAAATAAAAAAATAAAAGTAATACGTTTTAGTACATTGGTAAGTCAATAATAGTAATACTTGTCACAGGATTTCAAATAAACATACAATGTCACCCAATGACTAGGAACAAAAAAAATGACATCCTGGTACTTTCAATTTAACAAAAGATGAACATATTAACAATGCAAACAAAGTTTTCAGTGCTTTGAATTGTCTGTGCAATAAATATGTCACCACAGATTCCACTGTCCTTCACTTAGGGCTTTCAAAAGCACCAGAGCCGAAGCTCCCTTTTTAGTGAGACAGTCAGCAAGTTGGCCTTTTGTGTCTGACCAGAGCATCTCTTTTATTTTCTTGCTTTGTATTAGCTCTTTAATACCACTTATGTCTAACCTAAGTCTCTTTTCTGTAACCTGTTTAGTTGACTTAAGAGCATCAAACAGGGATCGATTGTCAGTCACACAGAGCAGTGAAGGGGCATTCAGGTTGGCATTACCAGTGGTGAGCTCAGAAAAGAGAGTTGCAAGAAAAATAGCATTGTCTATACCATCTGACATAGCAAACGTTTCTCCCGCAATAGTGCTCCGAACAACATGTCTAATTCTCTTGGATTGCCAACATGAGGTGAAAACTTCCCTTTTTCTCCCATTAAAACAATCAATGTCCCCCCCTGTGTACCTCCATCTGGAAGATTACCAAGAGAAGCATCACTGAAAACCACCAAGTCGAGAGCATCATTGTTACCCAAATGCTGAAACTTGAGGGTCACCTTGTTTGACTTAAGCTTACGGATGATTTTATTCACTTCATGTATGGACTGCACTGTAACATTTTTGATATTAGATGCCAGACTACAGGAGTCAAACATAACATCTGGTCTGGTCTGCTTAGCAACCCATAGGACCTGTCCTATCTTTGACCTAAGCTGCTCTTTTTCATTGACATTAAGGGGGACATCCCTCAGTATAGCACGCGCTGGTTGCATGTGAAGAGGTTGTAGATTCTCAATGTAACTGTGTTGATGTACCTGAACTACACCATTAACAGTAGCAAAATCCATCCCTACATAGCAAAAATGCTCATGCTCCTCACGCCCTACATGGAACGCAGACTTCAGTAGGGGAATTACGTCTGTTGAAAAGTCCTGCGAGCCTGCCCAAAGAAAATCATCTACACGGCATGCAAGTACTCCATTAACTTTAAACTGCTTTTCTAACCAATAGAAGACTGCTGGGTCCACCTGCGACATTTTACCACCTGTGCCCAGCATAGTTTCTTTGACTTTGTTATACCAATACAGAGATGCATCAGCAAGACCATGCACACATTTCTCTAGTTTCCATATAGCATTCGCACTGCCTGCCTCAAGAGGGGGTCGGATATAAATATCCCTAGACAGCTCCATGCCCTGCAAGAATGCAGATTTGATGTCCATAGAATGTACTTGCCACTTGTTCTGACAGATTACTGATAATAATAACCTAAGATTCTGATGAACAGGTTGGAGAATCTTTCTGTAAATCCTGCATGTTGAGCTCTTCAAAACCTCTGGCTACAAGTCTTGCTTTAGGCACAATACCCTCGGGAGTTTCTTTGAGACTACAGACCCATCTGGTGGAGATATATTTTTGGCCTGCATTTTCAACCTCTTCAAACACATCATTATTGCGCCAATTCTCTATTCCTTCTTGTTTTGCTGCATCAAATGAAATGTCTTTTGTTATGAGTACGTCAGCTTCACTGTCCTCTGACTCAATATTAAGACTACCAACAGATGACATATCAACAGCCTCCTTTTGTCCCTCACTGCCATCAGGTTCCAGATATTGTACGTTATACCAGTTTTTATGCTGCCCTGTGGCTTTTCCTGCTCTGCTTAAAACTCTGGCTGTACACTGAATGCCATCATCTCTGTTCACAAATGGTACAGTCTGACCAGTTTTTAACTTCACACCTGCAGAAGGGGCAGGGTTCCCACAGGCCCTTTGCTCTGTGTCAGTGTGTGTCACATTAGTTTGTGTGAGGGGTGGGTGCAACACTTCACCTGTATTCACCTCCATGTCACTGATGTCCTCCTGTTCACCGTCAGTATTCTGGTCGCTATCTGAGCTATCTACTGTAGTATTTGTCACACCTTTCTCACTTTCTGCTTTATCATTTTGAACAATCTGCTTATCCTGTTCCTCTGTGTTCACCTTACAAAGCCTGGAATGATGTACTCTAACAAGGATACCACCATGTCTTACAAACACAACAACCCCATCCTGACCAATAACCACCCCTGGTCCCTTCCACTCAGTGCAGTTTACTCGTTTGTAATATACTTTGTCTCCTGTCACATATTTGTCATCTGTAGGTCTGAGCTGTTTGCGAAGTGCCCTCCTAATTCTCTCTGAGCATTCAGCTTCAGTGAATGCTTTTCTGGAAGCATGCAAAGCTGCTATGTGTTCTCCTACTCTAGCACTTACAGTGGTACCCTCTAATGCAGGTAGCTTATCAACTAATACAGAGGGAAGGTTTGGGTTCTGACCAAATACTAACTGATGTGGGCTGTAACCATGAACACTGAGCATACTGTTCTTGGCCATAAGGGCCCAGTCAAGAGCAGTGTGCCAGTCACATCCATTTTCTCGTTTCACTTTCTGGATGATTTTGGTAAGTGTCTGATTGTGTCTCTCCAGTAGGCCGTTGCTCCAGGGACTGTATCCTGCTGTTGTTCTCGTCTCGATATTGAAGTTTTCTGCCATGTCTCTGATTTCCTGATTGTTGAATTCTCCACCGTTATCACTGTATAGTCTCTGCGGAGGGCCATGAACACTTATCCATGAGTGAATGAAGGAGTTGACTATTTCACTCGACTTCTTTGTTGTCACGATGTTTCCAGCACTGAAACGTGTAAAATGGTCGATGATATGGAGGTACCACACACCTGGCTCCAATTCATGCAGGTCCACTGCTACCGTTTCATTATATTCTGAGGCCAAGGGCAAACCTGCAGCAGGCTTTGGTTTGGTCTTGCTATACCTCTTGCATATATCACAGTCATGTACTATTTGCTGCAAAATAGCAATGCATTCTTTGTCCTTATTCCCTGCGCTATGAATGAGCCTTTGCAGTCGATCAGCTGAGGCATGGCCAAACTGTTTGTGCAGCTTCAGAAGAGCTTTACGTTTCGCCTCAGTGGACATGTGTTCTGTCACAGTAAGGACTTTTTTTTCAATCTCACTCTTGTCAGTATCTTTGTCTCTGATGTCTATGCAATAGTGGCCAGAGCTAGTGAACTCAAGAGGCACAGGTTGTTTGAACATAACAGCTCGGTCGTTTTCCATGTCCAAAATGGTTCCTGCCTTTTTCAAAGATGTTTTGCTCAGCAGCAGTGGTATATCAACTTTGACCACTTCAGCTTCAACATGGCATTTTGTCTGCCCTATCTTAGCAGGTAGTTTTACTTTTCTGTTGGAATATACTAAGTTTCAATCTCCAAATCGAAATGGCCTACAACTGGGGATGTCTGTCTGTAGCACCCGGTGTATTTGGTCTGGGCTGAGGTCTTTCACATAGTTTTCCAGCCATTTCTCTCCACATACAGTGCGAGTACAAGCAGTGTCAATAATAACTGACCCAAGCGATTCAGCCAGACATGGAGGCTTTTGTAAACAATGTGATGTTACATTCCTCAACATTTTCTTCTTCAGTTAGTTTAACATGTTCGCTCTTCTTATGAGGACAGTCTTTAGCCCAGTGAAACGTGCTCTGACAGATAGCACATCTTGATCTCTTACCGAATTTATCTAGGGGATTGGTACCCTGTAAAGGTTGCCTCTGTTGTCCAGTCACCGTGTGTTGTTGTCGTCCTCGTGCTTGCGGTCTTTGTTGTGTAAAGAACGCCACATCCTGCTGGTTTACTTGTATTCCGTTTGACGTGCCAGGCGTTTTTCCTCTGAAAATCCTCTGAAGTGCCGATTTCATGTCGGACAACTTTAATTCTGTGCACGCAGTCAGTGCAAGTTGCCTGCTTTTCACGTCCAGACAAGCCGTGTCCAAAAGCTTATGCTAACACAGCATCAGGTAGCATCATATTGTACTTTTTCATTCTGTGATATCTTTGCTCAAAGTCAATTATATAGTCCGACATGGACAGAGAACTGTCTTTTGTAATGCTATCAAAATGGGAATACGCTTCATATGTGCGGTCTTTTTCCTCCTTTAAGAACACACTATCTAATTTTGTTAACAACGTTTCCATACCAGTGTCACTGTCCAAGTCAGCTGCAGGGATTTCCATAGCTGTTTCCCGGGCTCTTCCTTGGAGCCCCAATGCGACACCGCTGTCACTGTATCCGGACGAAACTTCCAGAGTCTGCTCATAAGATTGGCACTACGTGCTCCATAGACTTCCATTCATCGAACTTGCGCGCGTTCGCTTATTTTCCATCAAACTTTGTCAAAAATTTTGATGGACCAATAATTCCACTTGTATTACGCACAGATACATAGTACACGTCTATACAATAAAAATCTCCGCCATTTACAAGGCACGTCTGGAAAGATTTGATTGTATTCCCAAAGCCCCTATTGACTCCCATTATTTACCAAACTTTTGATGCATTTTTCTCACCCTGAGGCTTTTGTCATGACCCAACTTCAAACGCTGGGGCCCATATATTACAATGCAATAATTAATTAAAAAAAGCAAAACACAATGTACAAATTGGTTTAGCAGGAATGAATGTAAACAACGTGATAGTTTTTGTTGTGTTTTTCGCTGGAGCGCTTGTTGTGCACATTAGGGCCACTGGGTGACGTTTGAGTCGCAGCATATCAGGAATTCCTGCATTCAGCACGTCTGTAGCGTAGAGAATCTCTGAACCACGTGCGTTTGTTTGTTGATGGTGTGTCACATGACTTTGTTTTGAACGGTTTTATTATGATTGTGGCTGTCTGTCCACACAATCACATATTAAGATATTGTTTGGACTTAATATGTTTCATTAAAAGTATTATTTGTTTGACCCTGTATTATTGTGAATTCCTTTTGTAATTAGCCTTTTTAAAAAAAAAAAAAAAAAAGCTTAATAGACTTAAGGTAAAAAAAAAATGAAATGTAGCTCTTTCTCATCACTGTTTCAAAGATGACAACATGACTACAACAGCATTTGAAATCATGTTTAATGTCCATTAGATACATGCTGAAGACTTTTCGAAAAAGTACAGTGAATACAGTCGGGGTGCAAATTATTTGTTTGGCCTTGTATTATTGTGTATTCCTTTTGTAATCAGCCTTTTTTCCCAAAAAAAAAAAGTAGGCTATGAAAAGTTTTTTTTTTACAGTTTACTGAGGCCAATGTTGACATAATGTTTAGAAAAGCTGCGCGATTAAAAGTGTGAAAATAATGGCCCGATGTGTGCCCCCTCTGCACACACACACCGCACACAACAGTAGAAACTGGAAGCAACGGCGGACAGGCAGCTCTTCCCTTGCCCCGCACCAACCAGGAAACACATGAATCGAGTGCAATTGCTCTCTAAGCCCAACTTGTAATTATTTTGTTGTGAATGTAGCCTGTCAGGAATGTGCTATCATAACACGGTTAAAAATATCACATTGCCATGCACACCGTTATGCATATAAAGGTTCAATTCAATTCAATTCAATTGTATTGATATAGCGCATTTTACAAAAGGCATGTCTCAAAGCGCTTAACACAAAGAGGAGCTCCTTTGAACCCATTGAATGTGTAGTTTTTGTTACAAATTACAAAGGTGCAGTTCTTAACTGGTCATTACGTTCAGCAATGCTTGAAGATATTTACACACACTGTTGTGACAGAATAGTGACACGGTTTAGTAGTTTTAGAGGGGTAAATGCCTCAAGGGGTGAATGACTAGCCTATATAGTTTAGAGTAGGCCTACAGATTTTATTATTTTGTGGTGTGACTTTTGATTATTAGAGAATGTTTTAAATAAATGAAAAGTTGAATTTAACCTGTGCGTTTTTATTTATCTCAGACTTTTATAATAGCCTAAGTTCTTTCACCTGCTCAAAAAGTGCCCTTTTCCCCCCTGGAGCACTTGCCCCCTAAAATGTCTGTGCACGCAACTGACTAGATATCACTACATGCTGAACACTTTTGGAAAAAGTACAGTGAGTACTGTCATAGCCTACTGTGGGTGATGTTATGTCCATGTCCAAAGGGGCTCCAACTGATCTCCAACTGGGCTCCAACACACACAGACACACATTGAGGCATCCATGCAGGCGTACAGGAAGGCCTTATTTGGGTTTGAATCCGGTTATTGACTGGACCATGAGACATCACACCAAGCTGAAAACTATATTCTGATTAGCTGTATTTTCATCAACTACTATGAAGATGCGCTGTGGCTCAGCGGGCTATGGCGTCATACCATGCCTCTGTCAACCCGGGTTCAAATCCGACTTGTGGTCCTTTGGCAATCCTTCCCTGTCTCTCTCTCCCATTCATTTCCTGGGTTTTTTTCACGATCAAAAAACAATCAACAGGTTTAACACTAGAACCGCCAACATTCCAGTCCTCCTAGGACCACCAAGTAGTTTCACCGCCGGTCATTTTGACTCCCATGCTGGAATAGCGTCAGCAATAGAGTTCTTTATTCTAATTATTTTTATTGAATTGAATTATTCATTACTGTAATTAGCCTACTGTATGTTAACACAAACACAAAAACTCTCAAATAACTATTAGTAACAAAATAACAGTATTCAGTAGGCCTAACTATTTTAGAAAAACAGTACGTCTCACACACACACATGCACGCACATTATTCACAAACGATGCAGGCCAAGAGCTCCAGGGTGAAATCGCTGGGCAATATTTGTGTCTGTGTAGCTCCAGTAGCCTATAACCCACGCGTTCAGTGCGGCCTATGTCCAATATATTATAGAACACCGCATTGCCTCATCATCTTTTGTGAGTCTTAGATTTTGCAATATTTTAATGGTGCGGTGTCAAAGTAGGATGCCTTCACGTGCGTCGTGCTAGACAATAGGAGCAGCGCGAGAGAACAGCTGTAAACGGTGATATAAATAAGGAGGGGAAAATGACTTCTCGGAGGTTGTAGGTAAAAATGATCATATTTGAGTTTTATCATACACTCATCAAAATCCAATAGATTATTAATAAATCAATTTTTGGAAAAGTTTGGAAAACTAAAGATCGATGTAGGGGGTTATTTTAACAGAACTAAAGCCAGGGGGCAGTGGCGGTTTTAGGCATGGGCGAACGGGGCAGCCGCCCAGGGCGGCATTACGTGGGGGGCGGCACACGAACTTGGAGGGGGAAAAAAAATCTGTGCCGCGAAGCGGTTTTCTATGATAAGCTACCTGTGCCGCCCCTGCCTGCTGCTGAAGGAGCTGCACAGAAGCTGAGCGAGCCGAGAGGGGATGAGGGGAGGGGTTGGGGGCGCAGAGTAGTACAGTTCCTCTTCCAAATTAAGCGGACAAGAAGGTGGGCTAAACTATGTCAGTGACACCTGACTTTATTACAAATAACGCACATTTAATTCAAAATATTACTTAGGAAAAAAGAGAAAAAATATCAACACAGACCAATAAGTAGCACCTTTTTATTCATTTAATTATGTGAAATTGCTAATAAAAATAGGTAGTCCTAATAAAAACGATTATGATGTGGAGGTGAATTGGTTTAGTCTTGACTTATGGTCGTGAGTGACCGCAGATGGGAAATCTGTTGATTGTCGATTAGTAAACACAGTGATGGAGAAAAAGGCCAAAGCTATCAGGTAACCAATTTAGGAAAAAAACAAAAGATGAGAAGAAACGGGCAAAAGATATCCAAAGGTATCCAACAATGATTAAGGTATTCAGTGGTGTAACGGGTAGGCTAATTGACGGTACCCTAGCCACCGCCAGTATGATCAGAATGCAGAAGTTGCCGACATTGAAATATCGTGAAGGTGTCAACGTTTCTTGAATCGTAGGCTAAAAGGTAAATTTGTGGACCTGTGAATTAAGCAGGGGAGGGTTGCTCGACATATTACATTTGTCATTTACAAGGGGGGTTATTTAAATTCCCCTGGCACATGGGCTAAGTTTCTACGAGATGACTTTCATCCTCCGGTGGACCAGTTCAACGGCGCCAGAAGGTACTTTCGCCCAGGGCGCAATTCAGTGTAGAACCGCCACTGCCAGGGGGTAATTCCTTATGGACATTCATCTTCAATGCAAACTTAAAAAGACATGAAACATTTAATTTTCTGTGCCGGCCACGATGTGATGGCTTATTAGGGCTTCAGAACCATGGACAAAGTCCGATCACGCGAACATGTCAGAGGATTGGCGGAGATTGTTTCCTTGGACTACCGATATTTATGTGCATTAGGACGTTCACGATTGAGAATGAGATTGACGAAAATTCGGGTCACATTGAAAGTTACCCATCCCCTTGTACTTTTTCGAAAAGTCTTCAGCATGTAGTGATTTCTAATGGACATTAAACATAATTGCAAATGCTGCTGTAGTCATGCTGTTGTAGTCATGTTGTCATCAAACAGTGATGAGAAAGAGCTACATTTCATTTTTTTAACCTTAAGTCTATTAAGCTTTTTTTTTTTTTTTTTTTTGAAAAAGGCTAATTACAAAAGGAATTCACAATAATACAGGGTCAAACAAATAACACTTTTAATGAAACATATTAATATAATAATATAACAGTATCTTAATGTGTGATTGTGTGGACAGACAGCCACAATCATAATAAAACCGTTCAAAACAACGTTACGTGACACACCATCAACAAACAAACGCACGTGGTTCAGAGATTCTCTACGCTACAGACGTGCTGAATGCAGGAATTCCTGACATGCTGTGACTCAAGCGCCATCCAGTGGCCCTAATGTGCACAACAAGCGCTCCTGCGAAAAACACAACAAAAACTATCACGTTGTTTACATTCATTCCTGCTAAACCAATTTGTACATTGTGTTTTACTTTTTTTAATTAATTATTGCATCGTAATATATGGGCCCCAGCGTTTGAAGTTGGGTCATGACAAAAGCCTCAGGGTGAGAAAAATGCATCAAAAGTTTGGTAAATAATGGGAGTCAATAGGGGCTTTGGGAATGCAATCAAATCTTTCCAGACATGCCTTGTAAATGGCGGAGATTTTTATTGTATTGACGTGTACTATGTATCTGTGCGTAATACAAGTGGAATTATTGGTCCATCAAAATTTTTGACAAAGTTTGACGGAAAATAAGCGAATGCGCGCAAGTTCGATGAATGGAAGTCTATGGAGCACGTAGTGCCAATCTTATGAGCAGACTCTGGAAGTTTCGTCCGGATACAGTGACAGCGGTCAATGCGACGGCGAGTGCATGCTTCTTTGCGTCGAGTTCTGTAACCCGCGTCCAGACGTTAATTTCATTTTTCCAACTCTCGTACGGCCTGGTCTCGTCAAACTTCGGTGGAACTTTGTAACTAGCAGCCATCCTCTGCTACCAATGTTAAACGTAATAAACACGTTTCCTCAACTTCAGTCACTCTATTCACGGTCCACACCAGGACAACTCTGTGGTCTACATTTTTCACCGTCACAGGTTCCCAAAACAAACATCCCCCGCGCATGCGCACATGTGTTCTAGGGGTCAAAGGGTAAAACTCAAAAAGAGAAAATATAACTTAACATACAGAACCTGGTGAAATTGCACTCCTGATTTAGGGCTCAACTTGGATCAACGGGAAGAACCTAAAATCCTGTCCCCCGATTAACGCAGTGCTTTGTGTTTTCTGCAGCAAACATTTTCACACTGTCTGATGCAGCAAACATCTTCACATTGTTTCTTTGTAAAAAGCATCTGAAACTTATTCACTGGCATATGCTCGCTACACTGTGGGCAGAAACTTTCAGCTTCAACCAGCTGTCTATTTCTATATTCTGTTGTGTGCTGCAGGAATTTTAAGTTTAAAAATTGTGATTATTGGTCACCTAAACACACACACACACACACACACACACACAAATGTATTTTCTTACTATATGTAGTTCAGCAGATAAAAGTGAGAGATAAATATGTTGTCCTCATGGCACAGCTGAAACAAAATGTGCCTAACTTCTGCCCAGTAATGTCACCTCTGCATTGCCCAGTAACTTTGAGAATACCAAAGAAGCTACACACAGACCTGTGTCTGGGCTCTTTACTAGCCTGCAAGTCAAACTATATAAAGAGACTTGCAAAAGATCTGGACAGTATCGCTCTTCAGATGTTGGGGGGGGGGGGGGGGGGGTAGCTAAATGCTAGCTAATGACAGTGAGGACCAGGCCTAAATAAGAATTCTATCATTGCAGCTTCCCAGCCTCTGGGAAACCCTGAGGGGGCTGTCATTTTGGGTGACCTCAGAAACCTGGCTCATGAGTTAGCTGAACTCACAGGTGCAGGGAAGGGACCCGGCTCCTCTACCTTTCTACCAATGCAAATCAACTCACCACTACACAACACAACATAACCCCTGAGCAGACATAATGACCATGGAGCGGGGATTGTCAAAATATGAAATATCCGCCAGCCATGACACCCACACACTGCCTGTGACAGCGGGTGAACAGGGCCTCAGGGTACTGCCATATGTCAACTGATGGTTGAAATCAGCATAGTCTGTGTGAGCCACGGAAGCTAATATGCTCATTACCTGCCAACTCAGACTGCACACAGACTTGAAAAAATGTTTGTGCCAATGATTGAATGTTTGTTATGGCTAGCAAACAGCAAACTATTGGTTAACTATAATTCTGAAAAGAATAAAAATAAAAACAGCAATATCTTCACCATGGTAAATGTTGCCAGACACACTTGAGGCTGTTGAGTCAGAAGGAGTTTGAGGCCATGAGTAAATGTCACAAGGCCTGTGATACCTTTACTCCTTTCACTAAACTAACAGGTTGAACTGATAGGATCGCCTGCCTGAAATGGACAGGCCTGGACGCTAAACATTACTTTGTGGTTGAGGCAGATTGGTGTAAGGGCAAACGGGTGAGTGGTGATAGACTTGCAGTGATTCGCCATAAAAGTATTTGTATCTCGATCTGCAGCCCTGAGCCAAGAGTGCAATTTCTGTAGTCATGATAAATGCATGGTGTGGTCCCAGAGCAAAGCCCACTCCTGTCCATTTAAGGGGGAAAATGGCATGTCACCGTCAGAAGAGTTACAGTGTTATTGCACGCGTACTCCCTTGCAGTCAACAAGGTCCTAGCGGACAATGCGCCTGATATTTTACAGCCGGCAACCTCTCTTCCTTCAAGCCAAAGACAGAGCACCTGCTTCTTGTAAGGCAACACAACAACACCGTCTTTTAAATTGCTTTCCAGAAGTGACTTTGTTCCTTGACTTAACATCGAAGAATTAATTGTGTTTTCTTTGACCTGTGTGGTTGCAAGTACAGTTTCTGCACCTGGGGCCAGACCATGTGTTCTTTAAGCAAACATTTTCCTCTTTGGTACAACTATTTCATTAAAGGCCATATTAAATATGACCTTGAAAAAACTTCCCTTAAAAAAAACTTTTTTATAGCTGCACAAGAAAGTTAGAAAACCTTTCTGCACTGCATACTGCATCTAGATTTGTACCATTACAGGCAGTAATGTATTGATTATTGATGTTCATGGTTTCACTGAGAAACTGATTGATTCTTTCACTAACTCCTGGAATGGATCATGTTGGCTTCTGCTTTGCTGCTAATGTTTATTTACTTAGGAATAGCAACATACAAGACACTTCTCTCAAAGATCTTTCAACAGGATTTAACACACCGTTGCAATTTTCAGACATAAATCCAGAGATTTGCACTAACTATGCAATTATCACAAGACGACTTTGAATGTATTCCAGGAACTCTCCACAAACTGAAATGACATGGATAAAGGATTACCATCCCGAAAAAAACACAACCGTTATGTATGTGATAAATTTCTTCTAAAGCTGCCTAAGATCAATGATGATAAATCTATTTGATGCATGAAACAGTGAATGTGTGTCTGATCCCTGGCCATCAGGTGGAAGGGTGTGTGAAATCAATCCACCTGACGATGTCGAGGCCTCTCTTTTATTAATCATCATCTGCAAGGGGCCCGATCCTCCACCAGCCAAGCGTGATGCCTTTTTTTCAGGCATGCTGACACAACAGTGAATGCGATGCCATCTACACAGACACAAAGTACTTTGCATTTAATCTAAACGCCAGAACGCCTAAAGAACCCTTCTAATGTTTCAACAGCTGTGAAAGAAAAGCACTGGACTTTGGAAGGAGAGTGTCTGGGTGCCGTGGAGGTGTGAACCTAACTCTCCCTGCTGCTTTTCTTGGAGGTTTCGATGTTCTCATTTTCTCACTCAACACATCCCTGGAGGCTAGACCATTTGTAATGTTTTACGACTCCATTAGTAAAAATAATATTCTGATTTAAAGGGCTGACAAAAAATGTTTTCACCCTTTTTAAACAAATGTCCTTTAGACCCTAAAAACACCACTTTGTCACCCCTCCAACCAAACACACACACACATACCACTGCCACCCCAAATTCATTCAACACTCAACATCACAGTAATAGTTATATGAGTCAATGCAGTTGTTAAATTTCTAATGTAAACCAGTGAGCAAAACCATAAGGCTACACAACTGAATCAGACAGATTCAGTTTTTTCTTCAAATGTTGTAGTACTCAGACCTGCATGCTAAGCACTCAGCCAAACTATTCTTATTGGATATATAACGATACATTTCTTTAAAATGGCGCTCCACT
Organism: Limnothrissa miodon; assembly: GCA_017657215.1. Lineage (NCBI taxonomy): Eukaryota > Metazoa > Chordata > Actinopteri > Clupeiformes > Clupeidae > Limnothrissa > Limnothrissa miodon. The sequence continues at coordinate 977,356 of JAGFZM010000015.1, forward strand.
TTTGTTCCCTAATCAACTGTGTGACCTGTGCGGTGCGAGAAAAGTCATACTGTAGATAAATAGGCCAAATTCAAACGTATACTTGCTGATTTTTTGTGATAACAAATTGACACCAACGTCCCCTTTTGTGGTTGAGTGCCTTCCTTTCAGTGGGTGTTTCTCAAGCATCCCCAGCTCTGTCCCCAGCACTGTCTCAACACTCCTGAGTAACCAACAGGACATCTGGGAAACGAGCAACAATATATACATACATTATACATTATGTACAATATACTAGTTAACATTGCATGAGGCATGCTTTCCTTTGCAAGCCTGACTGTACTCATGCGGTAAAAGCATGACCCTGCTTGAATAACACCCTAAAGTGAACATAAATACTTTCAAAATAGCGACCAGCAATCCTGTGAGAACGTATGTGTGTGTGTGCTTCACACACATAGCTCCCCAAGTAAAGCAATTATGCAGCCTGTGCTTGTGTAATTACTGTGCTTTTGGGCTATGCTGAAAGCATAGTAATTGGAAAACTGCAGGTAGCACCAACACTTTGACAGCACCATCTTCATTATGCCCACAGCGGAAATATTGCACATGCACAATCACATGTACTTAAAGCACCAGTCCCCAGTTCCACATTCTCATATTGCTCTTCAGAATTATTTTTTTAAGCTCACAATGTGTCAAAGCTCACTAGGGTAACAGGGCAGCCGTGGCCTACTGGCTCTTATCCGAAGGGATGCTGGTTTGCAGGTTAAATTCAAAGATCAAATTTCCCTTCAGCACTGCTACACTAGAAACTTTCACTTCTATTTGCTGTGAAATCAAAATCTACCATGTAAAAAATGTGTTAGGTTTCTTTTCTCATTTTGACAAGCAGCTGTATGATAGGTGGGCCAGTGAGTTAACTGTCCTTTGGTCAGAATCAGAAAAGATTTCTTCAGGATTAAGCAAGAACTCTTTGACCCTTTTGGGGATTACATTCTGCTAATGACTGGAGAACATCTTTTAATTTACTTAAACTTTCTTGATATTTCCACAATTAGACTACTCACTATGTTTACATATGCCACTTTCACTTCTCTCTAAACAATGTGCATAGCATAGCTCTCCTGGGGGAGGATTTGCATTCCTGCATTTGCTATTCTCAAGGAGGGGTTTCAGTGTGTGTGTGTGTGTGTGGGAGCGTGGGTGGGAGAGAGTGAAAGGGCCTGTGACCTAATTGTTGCATGTGCTAATCACGCTGCAGTATGATGTGAGAGATGATTCAATAATAAACCTCACATACACCAATTGTCTCCCCATCATAGACTAAGCCTTGAAAAAAATGTGATGCTCCCTGTGTAGTGGAGCGCACGTCATTTAGTCAGTTTCAACTAAATTATGTTTTTACAAGTTTGCCGCAAACATGCAAAACTTCAGGTTCATTCTAGCCAATTCCTAAATAGATTTTTGTTTAAGCTAATTGAGCTAATTCCTAAACAAATTTTTAGAATCGACTGACCACTGTTAGTGGCCACAGGTCCAGTTAACCTTGACTTGGTGTTAAACCTCCTTTTCGGAATACCCCCCATTTAAACAAGCCATTTCTCTGCTTTACATTGCTAATGTCAATAATCCGTAGTTCACATGGCACACATTACCTATTCAGATACCAGCATACAAATAACACACAGAATGTATTTCACTTGCCCTATTGAGTTGACTATTGTTCAACAGGTGATCGATGAGCTTCTTCAAAGACTCTTCTGCCTGGTTTAGAGATGGCCTCGGGGGTCTGCACTCGTCCACAACCCGTGCCACCACCTGTGAGGCCTGGAGGAGCAGATCCTGCTGGAGGTGGCACAGAGCGTCCCTGGGGGCTGGCAGCAGGGTTCCAAGCAGCTGGCACACCGAGTCCCACACCACGACACCGTGGCCGTCCAGTGGGGCGGCCATCTTACGCAGGCTGCAGAAGTTCTGCAGAAACTGCGTGTGGGAAAGCAGGGCATTCTCCAGCGGGGCTGTGCTCGGCTGTGGGAAACACGGCTGTCTGGGGAGGATGGGGACTGGGATAGAGGTCTCTGCTCGACCCTTCTCCACACCTGAGGCTGACTGGAGGGACTTCTGGGTGTTGTTTTCTGTTTCACAGCCAGAATCAGGCACTGAGTTCAGTTGCTCACACAACTGGGGTCCCAAGGAAGGGATGAGATCCTGAGAAAGTACCTCCACTAAACCTCCATCACCTGTAAGGGGCATCAAACACACATATAAGTGTAAGAATAAAGTATTATCTAATCTAATCTTATCTCATTTCAATGAGATACAGGAGACTTTAAGACACTAGATGGCCTGACAACACTAAGCAGGTGAAAGTATTTGTGAAGTAAAAGTGTTTTGCTGAGTGCAAAACAATATAAATTTGCACTTATATAGAAGCCCTTTTGCGCCACGTAAAAAGATTGTCTCATGAATCTCATTATTCTGATACCATATCTCATTATTCTGAGATAGTATGTTATTAGTCTGACATTTTTTAGGTTAAATTATACGTTTTTTGTTTTTATTTGTGCACCATCAGCATGAGTAAAGCATCCTGCTCTTTGATCTATCTGATGCCATGATATAGGCCTATAGAGATCTCAAATTTAAAAGAGCAGTCAGTGATTCTACACATCTCTGCATGTTTTGCTCACATTAAAGCAGTGTTTTTCAACCTTTTATGAGCCAAGGCACCCTTTTTAGTTAAAATCACAAGGCACACCACCAGCAGATTGTTAAACAATGAAACTCTGTAATATTGATAAAGTATATGATAAAATCATTCCCACCAAGTGTCTTGAATAGGAATGAAACACAAAGCAGTATTTTATAACTGTAGAAGTTATACAAGAAGTATTTTATACCCGAGACAGCACAGACACTGTACGAGAATCCTAAATTGCACAGAACAGGACTAGAACAGGAATACAACCAGTAACTTGGTGGAACCCACTATGATCTCTGTTCCTGTCAGGTTTTGACAGCATCTGGGAAAGGAGAAGTTCTTGACGAAGTCGCAGAACCTCCTCCTGTAGGCCCTCAGCTCTGGTCTTCCATGACCTCTCAGAAAGGTTGAACCTGGCAGCCAACTGCTCTGCATATTGTCTACCACTTCTCCCTGGTGGTCTGCACTTGATAATAGCAACTGCCACGGCAAGTTTAGCTGATCTTGTGTACCATGTCTTTAGAGAATTTCCTGAGCACAGAAAACAAGGAAATTATGCAAAACGGATGGTTTGATGACCTTGATAACTCGCTACAACCACGCACTTCCACATCACACACACACACACACACAAACTCTTTGAACTTAAGTCAAATACAATGTACACAATATTATCTGTTCCAAAAAGCCTATATAATAGAAATAAGTGAGTGGAATAAAGACAGAATAAAGCATTCTTATAGTGTTTTTTTTTTTTTTTCAAACAGCACTGACTGCAACAATATGACCCTTGCCACAATATTCATCCCAGGTTAGTCTGGTAATGTAACAACATTTGCATATGAATACATGGAAAACCGGGTTATCCAAGTGATCCAATAATAACGTTGTGAAATAAGAACATAAGAACAGGTAGTAGGACAGACAGGTCTTCAACGACCTGTGCTAATGTCATGGCTATCAAACAATCATGCTAATTTACATCAGCTAAAGGATCACCGCACAACTTTTGCCTTTTTCAGTGCACAGTGCTCTAGTTTTAAACTGAAAGGTTCATGTAATTATCTCAGGCCAACTTAACTGGAGATGAGGCATATAATGCCTAACAAAGCGTTAACGTTATTTATAGATGTCTACTATGAACTCTGTCATGTTAAAATACCTATGGTCTGGTGCGTTAGCTAGCAGAGTGGCATAATAGCATGAATTTTTCAATTTACCAGATGAACACCCACTGGTATTATCTATGTCCATATCCATGATGAAACTTCGTCTTCATCAGCTAAAGTCAAATGTCCAAAATAGTAAGTTGTGTGATGACATTACAGCAGTTTTCCAGCAACGTTCAGGTGGGGGAAAAGCAGCTAAAATGACCCTAGAATCCTCGCAACGTTACAGAATGTTCAGTGTCGGTGTCAACACTTACATGAGCTTGCGCATGACTGGTTGGGTTCTGAGCCACACACGTCCGCAGATATTTTATTCTAACAGAGACTATTTTAATTTATATTTTCAGTTTGCAGAAATCCGCGTGACATTTCGTGTAAGTACACATTTTGTTGTCTATAAATGATAGGCCTAGCTTACACTGTAAAAAAACAAAAAGCTATTACAATTTAAAAAATTCAAGGCAACATGATGCACATATTTTCTGAGTTCCTAGGGATCTTAAAACCTAGAAATGTCATGTTGTGTCGGGTAAACTTAAAAATCAAATTAATTTTTAAGTTGTTATAGCTTTTGATTTGTACAGTGAAGTTAGTGGTTGGGCCTACTGATTTCTGTAGGAAGGGAAACTGTGAACCACTCTGTTGAAATTCCTATATTTGATCATTTTGAATGTTATACGAAAACATGGAATCGAACTTTAAAACACCAAAACTGTATTTGTCAGTAGGCTATATTGAGATAATCAAGTAATTGTAAGTTATGTAAAATCTCACATAGACCAATGTGTGAATAGGGTTGGGTATCGTTTCAATTTGAACGATTTCGATTCCGATTCCGATTCCTTGTTTCGATTCCGGTTCCTAACGATTCTCGATTCCGATTCTTTTAAGAGGCAGGGTCAAAAAAAAGTTAAGGATATTTTAAATGAGCCAGCTATCCAACGGTCCTTCTGAATGAAATAGTCTGACCTTCATCAATTTTATTTCTATTAACTTTTTATGAAATTTACTATGAATTTCTCACAGGCTGTTTTAAACTACAATATAAATATAAAATCTTTGAACTTGAATATAACCATCATAAATAGGCTGAATAAATTTTCACAGAGGTGGACTTTAACTTTATTTTTAACTTAATTTTTTGAACTCATGAAACATTTTAACATGCTTCCACTGATGGGCTAATCTGGAGCAGAATAGCCAATAAACAAAATCTTGTCCAGATTAGCAGCAGGAGGTAACAGTATAAAATTAAAGATAGTTCTTGTTCAAGAAAATTATCATGTCTGCCTTCTCAGGCAGGATGTGCGCCCGTTCAGATGGTATCTCCAGCTGTGGACAATTGATACATGAACCTTACATTTTTCAGTAGCCAGTAGTTCTTACAGCAGTACATAGCTAATTTAGATACAATTATGGCGTGGGAGCTTTTCTTCCGCATTAATTACATTTTATATCGGTTATATAGTGTATAGTATATCCATGCTGAGGGCAGAATTGTCAACATGTCAAAAGAAATCTAAGTTGAAGCATACTCTAGTTAGTAGGCTACTGAGAATGCACAAAGCTATAATAGGCTATGTAAACAGAATGAACATAAGATGAAAACCGGACAGATTTACGGTTTACGGTGGATATAAATGACACATAGCCTACACGTAAGAGGGCGACAAAAGATGTTCCGATGTAGTATTGTTTTACTCACCGGATTCGACTGCCCTGCAGGTCGGCGCAGCACAACAAATACGGGGCACACATTTATCTCTATTTGATGACCTCGGAGGTGCTTTATCGTGTTTGACGTGCACCCTCCTTTGCGCGAAACAATCTTATCACAAATTGTGCATCTAGCAGAGGTTCTGTTTTGTTTAGTAAAGTGAAGCCACACTTTGGCCATGGCAACAAGCTACTTAAAAGTCATAGCACACAAGTCATAGTTTTTTTTTATTATTATTTGTAGCATGTATGTGTGAACCAATGCCTGTGTGTCTATGTATGATGTGCATAGACCATAATGTCATCCTTATGAATAAATAGAGTACCTCTATCTTTCTCTGTCTTTCTATATATCTATCACTGCTATGCAGACCACACAGAGCATGCAGCACTGCAGCCAAATAGATGCTGCTTTGGGAAACCAGGGCATGTTGCAGGTCATTGCCCAGCTTTTGCACCCCTGACACCAGCACATGAAAGTCAGAGAATAGTTATATTGAGCAACAACAGATGGGAATTCAGTGAACCACAACAGCTTTTATGAGACCACAGACAGGACCCAAGGGTCCTTTCACTGATCTAGATGCAAATGAGGAGAGGACAACAACTACCTCACAAGTCAGTTTTTTTCAGGACCATGGCAATGTCCTGCAAAACAGGGTCCTTCAAATTGAATTTTCCACAATTTGATGGTGGCTCCAAAGCTTCCGTTGTCACAGTAGGAGAAATGTCAGTGGTCAGGAGTGTCACTGAGATGCAGAGCGCAGAATCTACCTATGCAATCCCATCATTAATTTTTAAGTCAAATTTATAAAATCTAATCATGTTACCCTCTAAACCTTGACTAATCATGTTGTGCTTTTGGCCATTAAGCTTATTGCACAAGTGCTGAAGTGTATGCATTTCCCTATGTATTCTCTTGAGTTTTGTATGCCAGTTATTCTGCTATTATTTTGCAGGTTATACCATGCAACATGAAACGTTTGCTATGTATTTTAGGGACAACAAATTTTCCTTGTATGAACAGTTCCTTCTGCAAGCATCCATCCACTGCTTCTGTGAGTATTATTGACCTACTGTTGACTTGAGGAATATGAAGCCCTTGACTTTATGTTTGACTGCCAGGGTTTAAATTAAAAAAGGCGTTATGACCCAGTGGAAAACACGCCCATGACCGGAGAAACGGAACCTGCTATCCTCTCGCAGAGCCGGTGTGCGCGCAGGCAGAGCGGACCTAATAAAGCTGCGAGAAAAGGCTGGGTCGCATCATTTCCAAGAAGTTCTGAATTGCTGGGGGATCACCCTCTATCAACAGGGAACAGATACATATAAATCATAAGAACAGTGCAGTGTTTTCTAATACAATTTTGTGTTTTGGGCATGGAGTTTTTGGGCGTTTGAAAAGCAATTGGGCGAAGAATTTAACGCTGTGGAAATGAATGAGGTATTAATGTACAGTTTTTTCTTCTTCAATCGACGATAAATGGAGTAAACATTTTTTGAAAAAATAAGATGAAAGGAAGTAAGCCAAGATAAAGTTTTTATTTTGTTGTTTGACCTATCTTCATGGAAAAATGCAGCGCGACGCGGGGCACAAATTGCACGCTTCTTCTTTGGTGTGTTTAAGATGACAAGAACATTTTTGAAATGTTTGACTTTGTAATGTTTGACTTTGTAAAAATGTTTTACGAGGAACCACTGAGAAAGGAAATATTTTAACATATGCGAGAAGCTTATAAACGTTATCTCAAACATCTGTCAAGCGGAGGATGGACCGTACCGGTCAGTTCAAGCCGACGCCTGCCATTGGAGAGTTTTTAAGCATCTCAACCAACGATACAAATTCAAATTTCACTCCAAAGGTGGTGGAAAAAGAAGCAAATCTTGCGTTTCAAGCAAGTGTTGCTGTTATATTGGCGTTGTTAACTTTTGCAACAACATTATCAAATGCATTTGTTATTGCTACAATTTATCAATCAAGAAAGCTCCACACGCCAGCGAATTTGTTAATTGCATCCTTAGCAGTGACAGATTTGTTGATATCAATTCTGGTGATGCCGATAAGTGCTCTATACACGGTGAGGCAAACATGGACGTTGGGGCAAGTTATGTGCGACATTTGGCTATCCTCAGATATAACATGTTGTACAGCATCTATATTACACCTGTGCGTTATTGCTCTGGATCGTTATTGGGCAATAACTGATGCGGTCGAATATGCCAAAAAACGGACCTCTGCGCGCGCAGCGGGGATGATTGCCACTGCCTGGGTGATCTCCATCTCCATCTCTCTACCTCCATTCTTCTGGCGTCAAGTCAAAGCTGAAGAGGTGACTAGTTGCACCGTCAACAGTGATCACATTTTTTACACAATTTATTCTACCTTTGGTGCATTCTACATTCCAACGCTTCTTCTCATTGCCCTATATGGCCGGATATATGTCGAGGCGCGGAAAAGAATTTTGAAACAGTCACCTAAAAAAACTGGGAAACGACTCACTTCAGCTCATTTGATCACTAATTCACCGGGATCAGTAGCATCCACTACATCTCTGAATTATGGAACGAATGAAACGTCGTCTTGCGATACAATTTCATCAGCCAGTGCAAACCAGGTGAAAGTCACTGTGTCGGATGCCCTTTTGGAAAAGAAACGAATCTCGGCTGCCAGAGAAAGAAAGGCAACCAAAACTTTGGGTATAATTTTGGGGGCCTACATAATATGCTGGCTGCCATTCTTCATCTACACGTTATTAGCAGGAATGTGTACAACCTGCCCTTTCCATCCTGAATTATTTGACGTTTTTACCTGGCTGGGTTACCTAAACTCGTTAATAAACCCAATAATTTATACCATGTCTAATGAAGACTTTAAGAAAGCATTTCATAAACTCATACGCTTCAAGTGCTGCAGGGGATGACCTTGCAACTCATACAGATGCTGGTTATTATATATATTATTCATGCTTTGTGAGTGAGCCCCAGTTGGAACATGTTTGCATAGTCTTCAACCACTGAAACACAAAACTAACAACAATAAACAGGTAAATAAGAATAGGCTATGTATATTCATTATTGATACATGGTAATTGTTAGAATATTTTGCATATTCAGTTCTTATCTTCAGGTCTTATTTGAAAATCTATGGATGAATGTTTTGCACAGGTGAAGAAAATCAAAAACCAAAATCTCATCATGAGTGCCCCTGTGCTTGTGAGAATTATCTTTAAAAAAAAAGAAAAGTAATAATGGATGTGAATCCCACAAGTTGGGGAAAATGATTACACCCTTCAACAGTCAGAGAACAGGTGTCCCTTGTGAGTGTCTGCAGGGGGTGGGGCGTGTGTGTGTGTGTGGGGGGGGGGGGGGG
>JAGFZM010000015.1:986390-996742 GCA_017657215.1 Limnothrissa miodon
GGGGGGGGGGGGGGGGAAAGGGAGGGAGATCTTACACCCCAATCATAATTATTTTTCCATCCTAAAACAGGTCCAGAGCTTTCATCTCATTTTGTACAGGCCTTCTATTATAGCCCTCTAGGCACAGAATGTTTGCCAACCTCTTTTGATGACAAGTGATTTGGATTGTCTGTGTTCAAGCAATATTTGGTGTGTTTGTATGAATGTTGTCCATTATAACATTTCGTTCTATATGTAATATTATTTTTTAAATGAGGTCTGTGGAACTGGAGTTATGAAACACCATAGGCCTGCCAAGAAAATGCAGTCTGATACAGACTACTTCACTAAAGACGCCAATCGTCTTAAGACTATTATTATTATTATTATTATTATTATTATCATTTTGGTTCAAAAGGTAAAACAAAGGAGCACAAATGATTGTAAAATAGAGAATTCACATAAACAGTTTTGGTGTGCCTAAGCCCACCAGATAGGGAAGGATATATACACAGAGTATCAACCAAGGGAGAAATATTTCTTCTTCTTCACATGCATAAAAAAGGGCAATAGCCCTTGTTATGGACATCATTATTCATCAAAATGACTGCTGTACCATAAATGCTTGTCTGCCAATAAGCAATGTATTGTGAACCGCCTTGGCTGCGTGGGGAAATACTTATCCACATAGAGTAAAAAAATCTTGCTGCTATAACAAAAGAGAATAAATACAATTTGATCACACATTTGAGGAATATGGTAATTTTACTTGTGGGGAGACAGATAATAGGTTAATATGGTTAAGAGGGAATTCCACACGGTGTGGACACCTTAAACTTTTAACTTATTGCTTTGTTTTCTCTTCACTGATTGGTTGCAAGCCTAGGTGAGTCTTAAGTGAGTACACTCATCTTTCTCTGCAGTGAAAAGAATATTGAGCACTGGCTAGAATTGATAGGCTTGGTTTTGCCAAAACACCCGGAGGAAATTAAACAGAACAGAGATAAGGACTGTCTAACGATAAGGAGTGCTAACAAGTCAAACAAGTAATCCTTCAAAGTGTGTCTCACTCAGTGCTTTTGGTTGTAAAGCAACTAGTCGGATTTCTATCTCTAATTCATGTCTGCTGAATTGTCTATGTGACAGTCTTTCAGATATTTTCTTAAACAATAATATTGTATAATCATGATAGGACAGGGGAAGCTGTGAAGAAATACCAACCATTACCTTCAGGTTAGTGCTGCCACAAATGTCCATAGCTAGAGAGAGAATATCATGCATCCTGTCACGGGAATAAATGAACAAGATGCAGAGAAGTACACTGCGTCCATGCTGTGCTAAACGTAGGTGCAGAAAAATGTTTGTTTACTGGCATCCTTTAATGCTGTGATGAAATAATGCATGGTGAAAAAAGTGGCCTTCTTTTGAGATCTGATTTCTGTATGCTCAGGGAATGGCTTTTCCACCCTGAAATTGTGTGTTTGAAAAGGACAACCTGGATTTTGAATGATTGGCTGGGCATGCCCCAGAAACATATTTTGTCATCCACACACCTGAAGCTTCACACAATATTGTAGTTTGACAAAACAAGACAATGACAGAATCCTGCAGCCCAGCCCCCCACCTCCTTCCCATTGTAACAGATATGCCTGCAATGAATCAGTTCATTTCACAAACCCAGGATATAATGTTTTTAAAGTTTCTTTTTGATATTACTTCCACAAATGTGAGTCTCAGTACAAGATGTCATATTTGGGTGACAGAACTGCATAGATTATTATTATTCAATTGAGAGCGTACCATGCTGACCTTAGGTCATGTCATTTGAAAACTGTTTTAGAGCTAAAACTCTAACTCTATTCTCTGAACCAAATGTTTAGTGGCATGTTTACTAAATTTCTGCTGAATCAATCACTCACATAGGCAATAGTAAAGTGAGGGTTTGAACAGGTGATAAAAGAAATACAGTACAGAGGGCCGAATAGGAGTATGTGTAAAAGGTAATAGAATACGAACAGCAGCTTCAAGCAACTATGTGATCGTGACCAAGTTGTAGCTGAATTGAATGTATTTAATGAACGTCTTTATGAGATCAAGGGATTGCATTAAGGGTTGGATAAAGGCTTGGTTCAAGGTTTTTTGGATATATTCTCTGTCAAATTTTACATTTACTGCATTACAATTAATGAACATATTCTTACCAGAGCTCATGTATATGATGTGCATAATTGAGAGTTGTACTAATTATGAAGCTCCTGAAACACTGACTTTTAGTGTTATAGTTTTGAATGACCCATGTGTGAAGTAGCAGAAAATGCTACTAAAATTTTTTTTTGTTATGAGAAAATGATGGGAGGTTTTGAAAAATGTGTTTTAGCAATTGTGAAAAAAAAAATGTGACGCCAGAGTGGCATCTCCTCATCTCTAACTGCATGGAGAAAATGACTACTTTTGCCACCACGCCTGATATTGGTTTGCTGTTTGTTCTCAAATGTAGACAGAACTCATTCTACATCTCTCAGTCCTTGACCACCTCGGGCATCAATTATCTAGGGATGTTTCAGCTCAGTGATGTGGCATTATCATCGCTTAGAAGTGTAAGGGCATGGCTGACTTCAGAGGGAGAGCGGGACAGAGTGTGATAGCTACAGAGAAAGGAGAGATAGAGAGGGAGAATTGGAGCCTGAGAAAGACGGAAAATGGGAGTGGGGGGAGGGGGAAGATAAGGAGACACTCAGTTAGTGTGTGCTTTTGTGTGTGGGTAAGAGAGAGAGAGAGAGAGAGACAGACAGACAGACAGAGAAAAAGGAGAAAGAGTAGTGTAAAAGGGGGGAAGTTCCCTATAGTAAAAGATGTTTATTTAACTCTTCCTTGACTTATTTGTAAATAATCTATGAAACTCCTTTTCTGGTCTTGACATGAACCAACCAGAAGGCTTCCTTATCTTCTTGTAGTGCCAAACTCCTGTTCGATCCATTTGGAATAAGGAATGGCTGAGTGAAGGTTGGAGGAATTTCCATTTCTATCAGAACCCTTTGAGAAGTTGTCTCAGCTCCCAAGGCAGCTGATGGCTTTAAAATCTGAAAAATGTCATGAAAATGTTGCCGTTAAGGATTATGACTGCAGCATTTGACAGACTGGACTTGATGAGCTGGACACGGTGTAGTTAAACAGTCCCTGCCTAGTTCCATCCTTAGAAAAGGCACAGTAAAGATGCTTAATAAAGTGCAATATTGTCTTTGAATCTCCTGGGAAAGACATCCAAGTAAGTACATCATCGCAAAGACATTAAAATATAATGGACTTGGTCACCACATCTTGTTTTATTTGTGTCATACTGGTGTCTTCCATTTTTATTACCTTAATCTTTGGACCAACTAAAAAAGCATCACTTGAATGTATGTATAGAAGTGGTCAGTTGCAGGTCACAAGTCAGGCCATATGATCCTTCTGTGGGTTGGGTTTGTTTTGATAATAACATTCTGGCTTAGCGATGGCCTTTCGTACTCATCATAAATGCAATGACTGTGCATTAGAGTTTTCTTAGTGATGTGGACAGTGTTGATAGAGTGGCATGTCTAATAAAAGATGTTCTATTTACACCTAATTAAAGAATAGAGGACCTAAATTAACCTGACAGTAAACTTTAAGATGGCTAAATTCATTATTCAAACAACTTATAAATATTTTTAGGCAGCCCAGCCCAGCCCAACGTTACAACAAACACACTAAGCTTTTGAGTGCTCAAGTAGAATCAAAAGACATGTATCAAAAGGCCTCTGGATGTCAACAACTAGTTAGACCAATAATTCCAGTGACATCTAGACAGAGTGGAACAGGCCATAATTTTGAGGCAACATTTGAAAGATGTTAAGCCTGTCTCATAGGGTGTAAATGCCTGTTTCTGAGTGAAGCCCTATTTCAGGCAGACATAACATAGTTGATATACTGTACGATTCATGGCCATACTGAATCACAGAGAGAAATCATCCAGCTTGCAGATCACGAGGTGCCAACTCAGTCATCATTAGTCTGGGGGATGGTGCTGTGATGGTAAAGGCAGGCAGTCTTGTGTATATGTATGTTCTGCCTCTCATGTCCGTGACCTTGACTCAATGGGCTCAGCTGTTTCCACTGAACCCTGCGTCTGACCTCCGCTGTGAGGATGCTTAGCTTTAAGTCGATCATGACATTCAGGCTCCTTCCTCCAATTGTTTTGACAAATGGCTAGCCTTCAAAGAGATGGCCTGCTTTCTCCATCCAGCCTGCACCAAAACAATGTGCACATATATGGACAGGAATCTCTCAGATGATGCGCTCCTTCTGCACTGGGCCTAAGCCCAGAGACTAGATTCTCCAGAGCTTCTTTCATGACTGCATGGATTCAAGGATGCAGTAAGGTATATGAATGGTTTCAAACAAACGAGTTGCAAGCATAAACAAAATCACATTTGCATGCGTGGGAACATTTACGACCAAAGAGCAAAGCCACTGTGTCGGCTAATGTTTTTTTTACGTCCATAGTACTGTCTGTGCTACATTGATATAGCATAAATATAGTATATACCCTTGTGTTACCTTCAGGTGTTGTGCCAAACCACATGCAGAGACATACTACCATTATCATGAATTACACTACACTACACTACATCTACAGCACTACATCTACAGCATGATTAATTGATGCAATATCCTTTCCCTTCGCATCTACAGTCTTTTTTGTCTACGTCGCTGCTTGGCAAACATATGCACAGTAAATAACATAGTCATTTACATGTCATCTGTCAAACACCACAATATATAATAAATACATTCCACTAGCACATACCCGCACACCTACACTCTACCCAACCAGTATCTGTAAGAAGTCATGAAAATGATAAAGTCTATGCTTTCTTCCAACTGTCATGCACCATGCATGCATTTTAAAATGCAGAGTATAATGGTGGAAAGTTGTTCTTCATCTGAAAGCTTTCAACCTCTGCATATGTAACATGCATTACACATGCACCATAGTGTCACTAATGTGGCTGCAGGCCAGCAAAAGGCTGAAGCAGTTCGATCGGAAAATCCAGGAAAACTGTTGTTTGCATTTCCTCTAATGGAACAGAAAAGTTCAAAGCCAACTAGATGTTGTTTGGTCGATATAATAATATTTGCACTTATGCATAATAATTAAAAAATAACAGAACATTTGAGATTCTTCCAATATTTGTATGTCTGTATTCTCAATTAGCACAGCACAGAGTCAAGAACAAGTACGACTGACTTCATCTTCAGAATAAAACCTCTCTGTCCTCTCAAGACTTCTCTTTAACAGAGGGATCCTCTCAAGACTTCTCTTTAACAGCTGGAGCACTGTGCATGTCATGGCCGTGTGTCTCAGTGTCCGTAGATGATTCTATCAGAAATAAAACTCTCCGCTCTATAACTTTTGTTTTCTATGTATTCGTAAGGTACCATTGGGGTGCTGTTTTTCACCAGTCCAGCACACAGCATAGGGAGGCATGGCCAGAGACACTGGACAGAGATGTATGCGAAGAGGGCTCCTTTGGCAGTGGGGAGAGCAGGGGTGGAGAGAGCCCAGGCCAAACGGTGACACATTCATCCATCTGGCACAGGGCGACAAGGGCCATCAAAACAAGGGCTGGCAAAAAGCATCTCTGTGTCCGATTTTCCCCGTGCCATGCATCACCTAAACAAAGCTGCCAATAAGGACGGTTCATTGAAAATTCTAACTGCCAACAGGGATATTATACTTGAACAATTAATTAGACAGTAAAAAATGCAGGATATTAATACCGTGCCAGCACAAAGTCAGAGGAAATTATAGCGTCAAGACACTCTCTCTTGAGCCATGTGGCCTGTTTAATAGTTTGTTGATAAATACTGAATGGGAAAAGGCAGTTTGCAGTAAATTTTTCCTGTGCATTGCTTTGAAGTTGGCTGCAAATGGTTGTGTCCTCGCTTTAAGAATTTTTTTTTTACAAAGGCCATTACAGTGATATAGCCAAAAGCAGTGATGTGCTCTTATCTTCAGAGAGTCATGACTCGTGAGGGCGTAAATGGAACACCTGAGGCATCAGATATGGGGGCTGAACCTCAGCATAGTTAAGGTTGAAATAAGCTTAAGATCAACAAGGGACAGGGGAGCAAACACACACACACACACACTCACAGTGTTTTTTAATGACAAAGAAAATCTAATGATATTTGACGTGTCACATTTCTTCTCTGCTGGGAAAGGTTAGTCTGCCAGGGGAAAAGAGATGCTTCAAAAACCTCAGGTATGAGCTTGGCCTTTTCACTTTTACTCAAGATTGGCTTATGTAATTTGAAGACAACTGTGGGCACTTAAATATATGTTTATGAATACTAAAGTAAACAAATATATATATTAACTATAATAAGGTTTCCTTATTGTTCTGACTACAGCATGTGTGTTTTTTCCAGCATTTAATGAAAAATGATCCCAGGCATACTGGAAGATGTGGGATGTATGAGATGTGGTGGCATGTAGCCTCATTATGCTGGTCAGACAAAATAGACGAAACAAACAGACAAAACATAACATTACTCGATGTGACATGTTTTACACCATAGAAATAGTCTTAGACATGACTAAAGATCGTTTTGCAGAGTGCAGAACTCATGACAGATGACATGAAACAGTGTGACATCTTGTCAGTGACAGACAGGACTTATGACCTATGAATTGGCTCTGTTCCTTGCTTCATGGCCCCAAGTAGCCTCTTTGAACAACCATGCTATCCACTGATCTCATCACCTGTGGCCACACAACCATAGCTGTCTTCTTGCACACAGTGATATGCCTCCCTATATATGTTGTCCGTATGAGTTCCCTGCCTTTTTTCTTCTGTTTAAAGTGTGCATTTGGACTGGGAACTAAAGTAGCCTAGCCACAGTCATCATCCGTTCAGGATACTCAGTCCATCTGGTACGGGTACAGGATGTCACTGCACTGTGTGTGCTTGACCAGACTAGCAAGCAGACTGCTGCAGACATGCAGATCAAGTCAAGTCAGTTTTATTTGTCAATTTCTTCACAAGTTCTTGACATACAAAGGAATCGAAATTGCGTTTCACACTTGTCCCATGTGTAGACGTTGACGGCAATAAAGTGCAGATGCACAACAAAAAAACAATTCTAAACAATAAGGTAATGTTAAGTAAAAAAAAAGTGCAAGTAGGCTTAAGGCATTATACATAGGTAAACATACAGTATATATAAGACAAGACATAACATAAAGTAAGTGTTCCAGCAGCGTTGGTTTGTTGTCTTAGTGCAACACAAGATTGTAGCAGCAGTAGTAGTATATAAATAGTAATAAAGAGAATACTTGAATATATAGCAGCAGCTGTGTGCAATTGCAATGGAGAGGTAGTTATTTTTCAGTCCAGAGTGTTGTTTTGGTTCTTGGTTCAAAGTGTTTGTTCCCTTGTTGGGCAGTGTGTGTGGTGAGGGGGGGGGGGGGGTCCAAGGTGTTTGTTCCTTGCTGGGGAGTGTGTGTGGGTTGGAGGTGAGGGTGGGGTGGGGGGTAGAGTTCAATCTGTCTTCCTATACTCCTGCCAGTCTGGTGGTTCCGCTGGCTGGGAGCCGGTAGGGGAGAGAGTTCAGCAGTCTCACAGCCTGGTGGATAAAGCTGTTGGCGAGCCTGGTGGTGCGGGAGCGGAGACTTCTGTATCTCTTACCAGAGGGCAGTAGGATGAACAGACAGTGTGCGGGGTGGGTTGCATCGCTGACGATTGTGTTGGCTTTGCAGGTGAGGCGGGTGGTGTAGATGTCTTGCAGGGAGGGGAGTGGTCCGCCAACTATCCTCTCAGCTGTTCTCATGATGCGTTGTAGAGCTTTTCAGTTGTAGCCAGTGCAGCTACCACCCCATACAGTGATGCAGCTGAAGAGGATGCTTTCAATGGTATATAGTATGGAACAGATAGCACAGTTGGATATTTTGTTTTTATGAGGGAGATTTATCTTGAGCAAAGAGAATGCAATCTGATTAGGAAGTGTTTGTGTGCAGCTTCTGTGAGGAATACACATCCTGCCTAATACAGTCTGTAAAAGCAAAGGAAAATGCCCAAATGGCACATTTATTAAAATTTAATCAATTGAATGGTTTGCTAAATCTTAAGCCTGTTGTCTCGTTTTACATATTTAAAAAAAAATGTGAAATACTGAAATCTACATTGGATGCATCATTAAAATCAAAAACTCTGGTGGTCTAGTCAAAACATTTATATAACCTATGTGATGACCTCACATGTCTATGTCATCTTTCACATTGTGGAGCTTGCCTCAAGTGACATTGCTTTACTATGATTTTCTATAATAAAATTACAAAAGGGCAGACAGTAGTACATTTGATGAGGCTGGAGGAAATGACTGAGGGATCATGCAAAAGCAGGACTACTGATCAATATTGTAAGGACTCACGCACTGTTATTTCCAGTTTACATGGTGGATGTGTTATTAAGGGTGCATAGAATGACAAACCACATTTACTTTGTTATTGTTGAATTTAGCTAGCTTAAGGTATCCAATGGACCATAGCAAAACTTCAACAGCTGTCTACCGCCTTGTTCTACATGCCCCTTTTTATCTAAGCGCTCTCATAAAGGCTCATGCTACCCCCCGACAACTCCGGTCCTCCAATTGTCGACTGGCAGTCCCGGCACCTCGCCCAAGGCAATCCAGACTCTTCTCACGTGTCGTCCCACGCTGGTGGAATGACCTACCAAAAACAATCAGAACAGGGCCATCTCTGGAGGCCTTCAAAAAGCTCTTAAAGACCCAGCTATTCAGAGAACATCTTCTATCCTAGCACTAAATTGAACTGAAGCACTATTCCCTAGTGCTACGCTCTTTAAGGTTTCTGCTATGTAGCTTGATTGTTATCCTCTTTCTGAAAGTCGCTTTGGATAAAAGCTTCTGCTAAATGCATAAATGTAATACATGTAAATGTAAATTTCAAGCTAGAAATGGCCGGGCTGAAACAGCCCAAGCTGAAACTAGGTGCTTCTTGATGTTGGCACCGCTAAGATAAACCTCCTATAATATATTATATATATTTTGCATGGTCCAACCAAAGATCATTTGAAACTGTCTCTGGTCCAATCCCCTGTTGCTTCTGAATTCTGGGGAGGCGGGAATTAAAAAAATATTTACATGAGCCTGTAAACAACGCGTTAGCAGTGATCCTGGGTCTCTTTCAGCCCCACAAATTTGCATACGCTATTACTGAGGCTCAAAGAACAATTTATGTAAATAAAAAACTGTTAATGGGGTTTATGAACAGATGTCTTTATATGAATGGTATTCTGATTGTGTGGTAGCAATAGGTTTTAGAAACATGTATGTAATATAGCATATCCAGCGAAAGCAGGAGTTAAAGGAATTATCTGGAGTAAAATACACTTTAGATCAATTTATGGATGATTGGGAGTACATACGTTGAGTTGACATCAAAATCAAATCATGTCACCGAAGTATCCCAAAGTCTTCATGTGGTCGGATAGAGAGAGTCCAGAATGAATTTTAACGAGCCAGTACCTTTCCGGAAACGTTCAAATGTTTTGTTTGTTCAAATGCCATCTTTAGGGGAAAGTCCATAGGAGTCGATTTCCGAGTGTGGAGTAACACGCTCTGGAAATTTACAATTTTCACATTTTTTTAAAAACATTTCTAAATTCAAATGAAGTTGTATGCAACAGCAAAAGCCGTCTTCCGTCAACAGGAGGCTTCCTCACACGAGACATCACGTCACGTGACATTTCAAAATTCCAACCTGTTAGTAAGCTAGGCTTTGCTCGACTCCTATGGACCTCGGGATACTTCGGTTTGGCTTTTGGGACCCTCTACTCACTACCACGTAAGTGTAATGTTGTTTGGAACTGTAGAAGAGGTATAAAAATAGCGTTTTGTAGCAGCGGAAATAATATGCCCTGGTCACTTTCAGGTTAACGAATTTCGGCTCAAAACGGTAAAATATAAATTTCTCTAAACACATCCAAATGATTTTGATGTCAACTCAACGTATGTACTCCCAATCATCCGTAAATTAATGATTAATGTGACGGGCGTGTACGTCGGTGTCTGGTGTTGCCCTAACTGGCTATGTACTCCGGTCAGAGAGCAGTTGCAACCTCAGTTGTAGAACAACTGTTTTATTGATGTTCAGTTCCCTCCACAAGAACATTGATATAACGTTGGTTCATGTATATGAGTATGTATGTATGGTTTTCTGTAAATAAACAAATACAGAATCAAGAATTAGGATAAACCAAATTCTACAATAATTATACAAAATATACAATAATAATTATACAATAATTATTCTGTATGTACATAGGTGT
>JAGFZM010000016.1:0-23987 GCA_017657215.1 Limnothrissa miodon
CATGCTTTTATGTTCTCTTTTTTATCTGTGTACTTCTTTAGTACTTCAGATTTATGTTACACTTATGTTCTCTTACCAGTGTAGCTATGGTAAAACAAGAGTTCTAGCTCCAGTAATATGTAAAGGAAAATGTTACGATATAGTAGTGCCACTAGGTGGCACTCTCAAGATAGAAACCTACTATGTAATACAGGAGGTAGAGAGTTCGATACAGAGTGAGTACACATGTGCGTTTGGGCTTGTGAGAAAAGCTAATAAAGTGCATTCTGGCTGACTGATGCTGCTGCTTCATGAGACATCTTTGAACACTAACGTTAGCTTCAGCCTGATAACCTAGTCGGCTAATCGGTTTCAATTTACACAATGGAAAAGCATACACCTTCTAGACAATCGTGCAATGAAACATTTTTAATTCAGACAAAATCTACCTGTCCAGGTGGAAGCATGCAAACTCAGAGTCTCTTTCAATCGTTTCTTTCTGCATTCATGATTAATGTTATTCCCATCATCAACATTAGGGAGAATTAGCAGCTCCGATGTTCTCTTTTTTCCAATGTCACTGCTCTTTTCAATATCCTTTTTCTTTTCTGGGAGAAGAAGACAACTTTTCCTGAAAGTCGGATGTGTGATCCGCCTTGTGTTCTTTTTCAAACTTCCCGGGCGACTGGCACAAAGTGCATTAGGGCCTACCTGAGTTAATGTATTTCAAGATGGCGAATGATATGGAGCAACGCCAACCATTCATGCCTATGTAAATCAACCATTTAGAATACCTACTTGAAATTGATGGTGGTCGTAAATATTCATGAAAAAGCACATATTTGTGAAGGGATTATGATTAGATTATGAACAGCTAAAAATGCTACACATTGTTCCTTTAAGCTTGTTTGCAGCTAGTGCTATCTAGTGATACATTTTCGTGTTAGCAAATTAGCAACAATGTCAATTTAAGACCTATGTAAAGTAAGCACACAATTTCATACGAGCAGACATTATCTCGATACAAAATGACACCTGACACATGCCTCATGCATTTAGTATTAAGTAGTATGCCTAGTTTAACATTTATGGACAATTAATTAAACTAGACTGCATTTTCTTGGCAGAAACCGCAAACCCCCCACCCCCCAACATCTCCGCCAACACCTCCCCAAAGCCCCCCAACCCCCTCCACCTAGTGGCAAGTCCATAATAAAACACCCAGTTGACACAGTGCACCAGTTGCATTAGCCACTACATCTGCAGAATACGTAGCTGCTGTGCCTTATTGACTTGATTTCTCAGGTCTGTGAATACATTGTGGTCTACATTGCAGTCTCCAAACTGAATTCAGAAAAGCTCCCTGCATGGTCATCATCACAGCAGTTCAGGATATATTTTATGAACGCTGCTGCCCATGTTAGACTGAAGTGTCCTTGACCCTGATGTCCTGGCTAACTACCGACCTATATCCAACCTCCCATTTATATCAAAGATTCTTGAAAAAATAGTGTCTAAGCAAATTCGTACTTTCTTGGACGCAAATAACATTCAGGAAACCTATCAATCTGGCTTTAGAGCATACCATAGCACAGAATCAGCCCTAGTAAAGGTCTACAATGATCTCCTTATCTCATCTGATAATGGATGCATTTCATTATTAATCCTACTGGATCTAAGTGCTGCTTTCGACACTATTGATCACAGCATCCTACTACATAGACTTGAGCATATGATTGGCATCAAAGATTCTGCATTAGCCTGGCTCAGGTCATACCTTACTGGACGTTACCAGTTTGTACATGCACATAATGAAGCATCATGCCACACTGAAGTCAAGTATGGTGTGCCCCAAGGATCAGTACTGGGACCTCTGCTATTCTCCCTTTACATGCTACCTTTGGGATCTGTTATTAGAAAACATGGCATTACCTTCCACTCTTACGCAGATGATACCCAACTATACCTTTCAATGAAGCCTAATGATTGTACGCCAGTAACAAAACTTGTTGCCTGCCTCAGTGACATCAAAAACTGGATGACTAATAATTTCCTTTGCTTAAACTCTGATAAGACTGAAGTCATGTTGATTGGCCCTAAAAACCTGACCAACACTTTACCCCATCATCAGAGCTTACTTAGTGACCTTTCACTCACACCTAACACAAAGGTCAAGAACCTTGGGGTGTATATTGATCAAGACCTCTCTTTAAATAGTCATGTAAAGCATATCTCCAAAACCTCATTCTTTCATTTACGCAACATTGCTAAGGTCAGAAAATTCCTTTCTTTTGAGGATGCAGAAAAACTAATACATGCATTTGTTACCTCCAGACTTGACTATTGCAATGCACTGTTCTCTGGATGTGGTACTAGCTGCATCAAAAACCTTCAACTAATACAAAATGCTGCAGCACGAGCACTCACAAGGACAAAAAAATATGAACATATCACACCTGTCCTTGCTTCCTTACATTGGCTTCCTGTTAAAAGCCGAATTGATTTTAAAATACTTCTCCTAATATATAAAGCCCTTAATGGCCTTGCTCCAGCATATATTAAAGACTTACTTGTTCCCTACCACCCTTCTAGACCCCTAAGGTCACAGAATGCTGGTCTCCTAGTAATTCCTAGAATATCAAAATCAACAATGGGCGGAAGAGCTTTCTGCCATCGTGCGCCTGTCCTGTGGAACAAACTCCCTTCTAACATTCGTCAAGCGGACACTCTCAACACCTTTAAGTCTAGACTCAAAACCTTTCTATTTACTGACCCCTTTAGTTAGGGATGGTGTATGGTAAGCCACATCTCCTCAGGGTTTTATTGGAAAGGACTGCCTCTGCTGTAAGCTCCTGTCCAGGGCTTGGTGGCCACTGACCATTTCCTTTGGTGGTGTTGGCTTGTTATACATCATACCTTAGTTATGCTGCTATAGTTTAATGCCGCCACAATCCACCCATCTGTTAAGCCGTACAATTTTCACTGTCTTTCTCCTCCTCTCTTTTCCTCTCCACTTACTTCTCTCTCTTCACTTAGCCAACATCTGTATATGGTTTCACATGCAATATAACTCACATTCTCTGAAATCAGATGGAGACTGTTCTAACTCATCTCCTCTCTGATTTTCCATGCCTTTACCACCCTGCCGTGAGTCATCACTGCCTTCCACTGCCTGCGCCTGCACCTCCTGGGTTCTCCTGGGACCTTCTTCCAATGTGATCCGGCGGCACTCCTGAATGGTCCTCAACCCACTCCACTGTCCATGCCACTGCCTCCCTGCTGAGGGTCACCCCTGCCCTCCACTGCCTGATCCTGCATCTCTGGCTTCCTGGGCGGTCTGCCTTCAGCTTCACAGATGACCCTGACATGATTGTTACAGCCTCTAGCTGGCCCCTGGCTTGACTGCGCCTAATGACATGGGACTATATCCTGGGATTCTAATGGGACTCCTATATTACTGTACTTTATTTACCAAAATTTTCTTGTAATATGTATCTAATGGAATAATAGTGGACTACTCACCATCTAAGAGACTGAAAACCTGCCCTAGGCAGTTGGGTTAACCCCTTGAGCCGTCGGAACTGCCCAAGGTTTCTTCCTCTACCATAACAAGTAAAAACAAAAAACGCTGCGAGGGAGTTTTTCCTTGCCCCTGTTGCTCATTGGGCCTCTTGTGTTAAGCGCTTTGTGACATGCCTTTTGTAAAAATGCGCTATATAAATAAAATTGAATTGAATTGAAGTGTGATTTAGCCATTAAATAGCTGTAGTATTTAGTCTTTGTTACAATATCAATGCTCTTTAACATGTAAATAAAATTAATATCATTTGTTATACACAGAGTCTGCTGAATATCTTTTTACCGCTATTTATATTACTACCACTGCTGCTACAATCTGGTGTTGCACTAAAAACACACTTAGGCTACTATATGTTATGTCTTGTCTTGTTATATCCTGTATGTTACCTAATTATAATGCCCTAAGCCTACTTGCATCTGCTCTTTATTGTTGTCAACGTCTACGCATGGGACAAGTGTCAAAGGTAATTTCGATTCCTTTGTATGCCAGGTACATTTGAAGAAATTGACAAATAAAACTGACTTTGACTTGAATATCTGAATCACAATTTCTAATAGCCAAGTTAGCGTTGCAGTCTTGTTTGGTATTGTGCTTCACAACAGTTATCAGAGTACTCTCCTAAAGCTTTGTTTTCCTCACCATAAACAGACATTGAGGGCAGAATTAATAGGTTTAGAGCTCAAATAATACACACGAGTGCCCTAACCCCAGGGATAGGCAATTAATTTCTACCGGGGGCCACATGAAATAAACGGAGCGGTGTTGTAGGGCCAAACCAACAATAACTCGAATGTAATTCTTCTCATTATTAATTTACTTTCTAGTCATTGTAATAAGCTGCTATGGGTAATCATTTGTGTAAATGTATAGGACAAAGGGAAAAATAATCAATCACTGTACAGGCAGATGTTGAGCCAGAGGTAAAAGCATTACAGTTGTATTGCATACCCAGCATAAACACTTATTCATGTGTGTTTATGACAGGCATAGTACGAGCCGGACAGGGATGCCCAAAGGGCCCCATGTGCCCCCGGGCCTTAAAATGCCCAGGTCTGTCCTATAAGGGTTGTTTAAAGTTAATGGGTATGGTCCACTTGGCCAATTTTTTTTTTCCGCACAGTACAAGAGTAAGGAGAAAAAAAAGTGATCACTGGTGAAAGCCATTTTATTTTCTAAAATATGTACAGAGCTTGAACAAATTTTGGATTTTTAAAATGTTATTTATACATTTATACTGTAAATTTGTGAACTTAAAACTGTGATTTACAAAGAATGTGGTTTGCAAGCAACACAAACTGTTCTAATTGATCACATTTTTCACGTTTTCATTTGTGGTACATGTATACAATTTTTCACGTTTTCATTATTGGTATACAGTGATGTAACCTGATATCCTGGTATGTGACATTGTGACATTTTTGATAACACAGAAACATGCATTTGCTAAACAAACAAAACAAGAAAAAAAGATAAAATGTTTTCCTGATAGAGCAAATGTTTTTATTTTAGATAAACAAAGAATTATTTTAGCTCCTACCTACCTTCTTTTACTAAGTTTAGGTTCATATTTTACTATGAAACTACATGCTTAAATCACATTTAGTTAAGACAGCTATAATGGCTCCTCCTTGTGGATCTGGATCAAAAGATGTCCTTGCTCCATAGCAAATTGGAGAGTTTGGTCATTTTCTCCTCTCCCGAGTGAGTGGTTAGAAGGTGGCATGTTTATTTGTACACACGACACTAAAACTTCTATGAGAACACAGACAAGATTTGATGAAACAAAAACACACAAAGGCCTATCAACACAAAGCAAAGCAACAAAACATAAATCAACTTAGCAAGAACACAGACATCTTTAAAGAAAAGAAAAATTACATCAAAAAGACTGATTTACTGATATTAGTACCACTGAAAACACTGTCAGTTTGATATCATTGAATAATACTGAATGGTGAATGATGTACTATCTTTATACAAAATGTACAATGACGCAAACAAATGCCACCTCATGATTACGGACTCTCTAGTGGATGGTTCCTAAAGGCACTTGCAATGATCATGCACGCTCAAGACATTCACAACCCTACGCAGTTACTCATTCACACTGCACCAGCTCTATCAACTGGGTGGGTGACATTAACAATGACATTAAAAAAGAGAAAGGATAAAAAAAATGTTTTCATGCAGGTGTCTTATGTGCTTTTCCTAGGTGTCAGCCAGGTGTGAATGAAATATTACAGTTAAATAAGTCAAAGTGAAAATTACTTTCATGAGTGCAGATATGGTGTCCTCGTGCTCACTACTGAAAGAGGTGTTCCTATCGACACATGTACAGTTAACAATACTACAGTAAATAATTGAACACATACATGGGACTGGTATCCATCCATCAACTAAATCAGCAAATGCTCCGTCTACCTGCCAAACCCCCATCATTGTTGAAAGTCTGTTTTCTGGACACAAATCAAGTGAGCGAAACCTGTGTGAGGCCTCAGGTGTACCTCCTCATCTGCCAGGCCTGCCACTAGTCTCTAGGTCTACTGCTATTTAAGGTGTTTAGTCCAAGTACAACACATCTGTACAGAACTCTATTTTTAATTACATAGAACAGAGTGTGTGTGTGTGTTTTTTTTTTTGGGGGGGGGGGGGGGTTGCTGCAAAAAAAACATTACTTTAGCAGCCTAGATTTTTTATTCCAGATGATATTTATTATTGTATTGTATTGTATTGCACTGCATTCTATTGGAGGCGGACCGCGCTGATGAACATTGCAAGTGCTGTATCTACCACTATAGGCCACGGTGGCGCATTCTACACCGTTCGTTCGCCGTGTAATGACAAATTAATTAAATGAAAAATGTTGCATAGTGGGGCTTTAAAGTAAATTAAATAAAGTGTCAGTTTTTGTATGTTTTTGATTAAAGGTGGTCAATATCAGCAGGTGCTAATATACATGATACACATTACATGTTTGAGGCAAATGTTGATACCTATCATGTCAATTGAGTGGCTCTGTTGGGATGTGTCTTTTTAAAGAACAGTTACTTTTTTCATGGCTTTCAACCAGGTTCTGTTTGGTTAAGAACAAAACGCAATTCGGAATAGCCGCAATTCGGAATAGCCACAAGTCGTAGATTTTAACAACGCTGTTGTGTCTGCTTCTGCTCACGCCACAAGAGAGTGTTTGCTCTCCGGCGCAAGAGAAGCCGATTTCTCTGTGACTGTCATGTAGTCCTCGCTGGTGGAACAGTCCTGGGGACCTTGGCCTGGATCACCTTCCAGGGCCTCATCTTGCTCCCTGCGGAGGTCACCAAGCTCTGACACCACCTCCTCCCCCTCCTCTTCCTCCTCCTCGAAAGGCCGCGCCCCACTAGTGAGCGATGGGCCAGTGCTGATGTTGTGGACCAGCGCCGGGTTGAGGCAGAGGAAGGTCTGGCTCTTTCCCCCGCTGCTCACCAGGCTGGACTCACTGAAGATGGTGTTAGTGAAGACTGAGTCCAGGGTGAAAGGAGTGCCGAAGAGAACCTGCGGTTCCAGAGATGCATCCGAGTCTGGAGGCCCTGCCACAGCCTCACCTCCACCTCCAGCAGGCTCAGTCAGTGCAGAGGTGGAGTGGGAGGTTGGGTTGGAGGTCTGGTTTGTGTTCACTGTCACATCTTTGACCTCTGCACCACCTTTGCGCGGTGATGGTGTGGCGGACTTGGACATCATGCTGTGGAAGCTGGCGCGTCGGCTGGACCCTTCCGAGGTGGAGATGACGCTGCTGGCGCGCGGGAGTGTGGAGAAAGCTCGCGCCACCCGACCTTGACTCCTGCTGCTGTGACCTTGACCTCCTTGACCCGCCTGGGACTGCCCTTCTTGGACAGTATGCCCTCCTTCCCTTCTCAGCGGGGCCGAGAAGCAGTCCAGACACCCGGCTGCGCCAGACGAAGACTTGTCCTGGACCTGCAGCGCCGGAGGGGGGCTGGCGCTGGACGCCCTACTGCCCTCCACTGTGATGGCGATGGTGCGGAAGGCCTGCGTCTGGCTCAGCACCCCCCGGGGGCCCGTCGCCCGGCCGCTGCTGGAGCGCCACACCCCGCGGCCAGAGGCGTAGGACTCCAGGGCTGCCCCCTCGCGGGGCGGTTTGGGGGGCGCAGAGGCCTGGGCGAGAGGGGTGGAGGTGGAGGCAGGGGCCGCGGGGGAGCAGTCACTTCCCCGTCGGGACGTAGGGGCACCCTGGACGGGGCTGCTGCTGCTGGACCAGCCCTCGTTCTCCAGGCTGAACTCACCGCTGCTTTCACTCTGGGTGCCATTTAGCCCGGCTACAGACACATATGACACATTTAAAGCAACACGCCACCGTATTTCAATAATAAAATATGTTCTTCCCCTAACTTAGACGAGTTGATACATACCTGTTTCGTCTCTGTGCGTGCATGCAATCACTCTGGCGCGCGATGCTACTTTGTTGGCATTTAGCTTAACCCAGTTCTTTCAGTTCATCCAAACAGCCTTGGAGTTAGAAACAACCAAACGCACCCACGTCTTTCCTATTTACAGGCGGGTACCCAAATAGTTATCTAAGGCGGTTGTGGTGACAGAAAATGAAACGAAGCAATTTTCTAAGCAGATATCAAAGAGAACTATGCATGGCGGAGAAACACTTGTCTTATCTAACTCCAAGGCTGTTTGGATGAACTGAAAAGCCTGGGCTAAGCTAAATGCTAACAAAGTAGCATCACGCCCCAAAGCGATTGCGTGCATGCGCAGAAACGAGACGGGTATCTATCAACTCATCTAAGTTCGGGGAAGAACATATTTCAATATTGAAAATCGGTGGCGTGTTGCTTTAAGACTCATATGAAACATTTAAGACAATCGTTGCCTGATCTCTTTAAGCTATCCTTTCATGTATTTTACATAATTTATATTTTAATCAAAGTACTTAATTCAAATACTGCATATTCCTTACTGTTTCTCACATAAAATGTACCTCTTAACTGTGTGGAGCTGAGCAGTACTTTTACAATTTCTGTTTTACTAACGACACAAAATCCCAGCACTCACCCTGACTTTGGCGTTCATCATTACTACCTTGGCTGGAACGGGCCATATCTTCAGCATAGTCCTTACCTGAGGAACACAGAAAACACCTGATGCAGATGCTGAGCTTTCACCAGAGGACCTGCTGCCCGTTTCAAAGGAATGCTCAAGTATTGTATTGTTTTCCATATATTGCTATGCACAGTAGACATGTATGTTACATCTAGCAGACCTACTGTACTTTAAGTGTATTAAGTATATTTCCAGACCTGGGACTTTCAGTTCATCTGTCTGTTTGCATGCAGATGTGCAAGCCCAAAAGTAAGGCAATGACCAGCTTATGGGAAAGACGAGAGCTTGTGACCACAGTCCACAGCACAGAGATGGGGCCTCCAACAACGCCAAAATGTAAAAGCCAGCAGGCATGTACGAAAGCCAGCGGGAAAACCCCTAGAGAATGAGTGCGACGACATGCACTGCCCTCCACTGAACACATCAAGTACCTGTGCTGTGACGCTGGAGCTGTGCCTGGCCTGGGGTGGAGGGGGAATGGAATGGGGGTATGGGCAGGATGGGATGGATGTCAGGGTAAAACATGAACAACTGAAGCTCCTCTCTCCCCCTCTCCTCCACCTCTTCCTCTGACACTGCCTCCGTTTCCTCTGCATCCCTCATGTCCTCAAACCTTATTGGCCAGTAGTCAGCCCCCTGATCACCGGCACCCTGATCGTCGGCCGCGAGCCTTATGTCGTTCATGGCTGATATGGGAGATGAGCAATAATGGGTTTGTTGTTTGTTTACGGCAGGATACATCACATTGCTAATGGGCACGTCTGTTTCTTGGAAGATTTTATTCATCATTAGAAACTCATTAAGCACAATGCAAAGCATGCACTGTATTGATGTGGTGTGCTCTGGCCACTTGGGTTAGTTTTCCAAAAACCTTGGTTTAAAAGTAAATCAGGAAGTGTAATGCAACTGTCCACTAGCAACCACCTAAGTTGCTACCTAATAGACAACTAAGCTAAATAGGAAGCAACTACGGTGTTGAGAAAGCAAACACATTGTCATGTACAAGCATGGGCTATACACCAAGTACATTCAGTATCTTTACATACAAAGACAAAGGAAATGCATCATTAGCCGCAATGTTTGCATTGTTAGAGGACTAGGGTATGGTGGGATGTAGCACTGCTTTGCGTTAGTTTCATTTTATTATGTGGGAACAAAACATTCATCACTCAATAGCAGAAACACAGGACCCAGTTTTAGTGTTAGCGTTATGGTGTTCAACACACTCAGACACTGCTTACACGTATCAAGATATTTTCATACACTGATATTTTTTCAGTTGCATTTACACTTGTCCAAAGGAATCCAAGAAAATACAGCATTTTGAGTAATCTCTACTTCTGTGGCTGTACACTGGTATCCTTTTGAGGTAGCCAGAACTCCATTTACATGTAAATGAGAGGCCCAAACAGATTTCTTTAAAAAATCTGTTGATCCAAAGTATCTAGATACATGTAAACAGGACTTTATAGGACACTAGAAGAGTCAGCAGAGGCAGCAAAGAGCACAATTAGTCAAGGCGAAGCGGCCTAAGCAAGAGAGAGCTACAGTACGGCACAAACGAGAGCAAAGGCAAGGGCGGCGCATTTCTGGGTCTTACACAGCGAACGGCGGAAGAAGGACCTGACTTTGTCTTTCTCCCTCAGCCTGTTCCGCATTAGAGGGAACATTTTCAGGACAGCGACTTTTTGCAGCAGTACAGCAAGGGGAGGGGAGGATGGAAAGAGGAGAGGGAGAGACAGTCAGAGAGAAAGAGAGGGAAAGAAAGGGGTGGATAGGAAAGGGTAGGATGAGAAGAAGAAGAAGAAAGGAGGGGAAAGAACAACACAATATGGCACACAAGGAGGAAGAGATGTGGGTCAAATACAAGTACATTCAGTAATGCACGCTCACACACACACACACGCACACAGACACAAACACACTCAATGGTAAGACACATGAACACAGAATCGCAGTACATATAATGTGTGGTAAGAGGTGACAAAACCACACCACAGATGAAGACTAAGTCCAATAAGAATATACTTTCTATTTTTATTCTGTTTCCGTCCTCTATATCTTTATTTAAATATTTATGTAAAAATATATTTTGGATAACTTTCAGAAATTTGACAGGATTCTATCCATCATGGCACGCCAATGGTTAACTGAAGGATTCCTGTCTCCTTCTCCCATTGGCTCTTTCGTGTTGAGCAGCCCTGCGTAACTGGCTGTTCTCCTGTCTGTCTGACCTATCCTGGGAGGACTCGGTGGGGGGGTTCCGGCTTGGCTCGTCCCTTCTACCCCTGTCTGGTCTACTGGTGGCGTTCTGGGGAGCCTGTGGTACATTGGACAGCCTGTTTGTCCTTGACCAATTAGAGGATGGGATGGATGGCTGAGGTCATACTCACTGCTGCTGCGTTTGGGCGACAGACTGTCATCCAGCGAGTTGGCGCCGGACTCTGCCGAGCCCTGCGAGCTCACGAACGACCCATTGTCATGGCAGGGGAGGCCCTCACATGACTCAGAACGGGTAGGCGTCAGTGAGCGGATGTGGTCACGGTCCCGATCCCGATCTCGCTCACGGCTCCGTGACTTGATCAGCTTCCTCATCTTAAGAGCGATCCAGTTGCCTCGCCTGTGGATTTTGAGAGTACTGGAATCAGAATATATGCTTAGGACTTTCTTTACTTATATTTGATTTACTTATATTACTTTGCTAGGCCTGACTAAACTACTTTATTCACGTAACTCACATGACATGACATATTTTTAGTATATTCTGTTCTTGCTGTTCCCGTCACCAGAGATATGGTGGAATATCATGCCCGTAAATGTAAATAAGGTGGAATATAATGTGCATTATTGTAAATAAAACGTTCTACTGATGTAACCTAAAAAAATACTATCCGTTTCAGTGAGCAAGAATGTAAGTAAAAGTGCATGTGTCAATTGTGGGTTTGAAGTATAAACATTCTCAGAAGGCCGACATGTTGTATCTCCATAGTTCATTCAAATGAGATCTCCATGGCAACTTATGGCACAGGTAGTTGATACAGTAGTTCTCCTAACGGTATCATGGGTAAGTGGTACCTTCTTGGGGGTGAGGGGTCATAGAACTTGTACTGGTCCATGATCTTTTCTTCCAGTTTCTCTTTCTGCCTTCTCAGTTCATTCAGTTTGTCTCTATAAAGAAAAAATCCTTATATGAGACAAAACCATTAACATTTTAGACAGTTTTAGGCCTAGTTAATTATATGTCTCTTGATAAGACTTGGTAACATATGCAGTGTAGAGTAGTTCAACCATAGCCACTACTGTATGGTGGTGTTGTAGTTGATGACCACACCTAGTTAAAGCTATAGTGAAATCTTCAGTGATGTACTGTAGTTAGTACTGTGGATGTGTGAATGCCTTGCCCTGGCAAGATGGCCAACCTACTATAGGTTTACGCGCACAAAACATGTGCTGTCCCTTACATGTACTGTCTCTGCTCAACGTGAAAGAGATCCTTGCTCTCCATGGTCTGCTCAAGCAGAGTCCGGTTCTGGAGCATCAGGGTCTGGATCTGGTCCAGCAGGTGCCGGTTCTCCTCCTCCAGGTTCTTCTTCAGCTGGGTCAGCAGCTGCTCGGGAAAGAGCGTCAGATGCTTGAGCCAAGATGGCCACCACAATCCAGAGCCAAAATGGAGTTCAGTGCATCAATCAAGGCAAATAGATACATGTATGTGGGGAAGATGGCCACATCTCTGTTTAAGTTCGATATACTGTATTTAATTCTAACATACTGGCAGATTGAGAGTCTCAATACAAAATGATGCTAACTCATCAAATACAACACAGAATAATGCTACTTCACTTTTAATAGGTGTCCTTGATCTCTTTCTGAATGATCAATACAAAGGAGTAGCATAGAGAAATGTCAGTATTGAAACAATGAGACTCATGAATCCATATCTGTCTGTCAATCGTCTTCAGTACAGTGGGCTGGCTGACATACAGTACATCTCCACAGTTACTGACATTGAGCTCTACCCTCTCAGAGGCAGGATTGACAGATGCAATCTGTGCAGAGTTACTTTTAGTAATGTCAAAGCGACACATAATTACACGCATGAATGGTATCTGGAACCGGAGCTAAAACTATAAAACAATAGATATGGACTACATCAAGCCCTGTCATTCAAAGTGGCTGAGTGCTGACGTTATAAGAACAATAAAAATCTGATACACTCTAGAACAACAAAATAGCAGCCAACGTTAATTGATTTTAATGACACTCACTTTCAGTTACATTTTCCTGAGCTCTGTTCACTGAGCATGAGCTGACATTTTGCCAATTCCATTTGTGTGGAACCAATTTTTCTCTTCATTACTCCTACCAAGAGCACTGGGACCTTGAACAGTGGGTTTATTGATGTCTTGATGATGGTGTCTTCACGTTAATATTTTTGTTGTCTTTGCCATTTGTGCCTTGGCCTAACACCTAATGAGCTGATTCTGATTTGGAGTTTAAAGTATGGCTCCCCCTGGTGTCCACACCCTGTCACTGTACCTCGCACTGGTTGTTGAGTTTGGTGGAGGCAATGTCCAGCTGCTGGTGCTGCTCGCGGAGTTTGGAGAGCTCAGCTTCCAGGCGCGTCTGCTCCAGTCGTGAGGCGTTCAGCAGGCTCTTTAAGCTCTTGTGCTCTGCCTGCAGCTCACTGTTCTCCCCTAGAAGCTTCTGGTAGGTCTGGTTCAGCCTGGGTGGTGGAGGGAGGAGGGGGTGGAGGAGGATGGGCCATGGGTGGGGAGAAAGAGAAAGGAAGAAAAATGATATTAAATTAAATTTTATTTTATTTATACAATGCATTATACAAAAGTCATGTCTCACAGTGCTTCACGGCAGAGAAAGATATCCATTATCGTCGGCAACAATGGCTAGTTATGACCCTTAATAAGTTTGAATGTGTCAAACTGTGAGAAAGACGCACACACACACACACACACACACACACTGACCAGTCCTTCTTATCCCTAAGTCTCTGGCACTCAGAGGTGGTGCTCTTGAGCATCTCGCTCTCTCTCTCTCTCTCTCTCTCTCTCTCTCTCTCTCACTCACTCACTCACTCACACACACACACACACACACACACACTGACCAGTCCTTCTCGTCCCTGAGTCTTTGGCACTCAGACGTGGTGCTTCTGAGCTTCTCTCTCTCCTGCTGCAGCTCCTTCTGCTCCTCTCTCAGGGCCTTCTCCAGCACCTCCAGATGGGTCTTCTGCTGCAGGAGTGTGTTATACCTGCACACACACACACACACACACACACACACATTTAAAAACATCTTCTTGCATCTTTCTGCATGACCCCTGGCAGAAATTATTTCTATGAATGTGACAATGACAATATCCTCTAACCCCCTCCTACTGTAAATTTCTTCCAACCTCTCCTACCTGTGCTAGAATTTCCTTCATACCTGCCCTCCAATCTCCCTCCTATCTGTCTTCCAACCCTTCATACCTGTCTTACTGTACAATAAACTCCTATGTGTCCTACAATCACCTCCTACGTGTCCTACAATCACCTCCTACCTGTCCTACAATCTCCTCCTACCTGTCCTCCAACCCCACCTACCTGTCTTCCAACACCACCTACCTGTCCTACAAGCCCCTCCCATCTGTCCTCTGACCCCTCCTACACATAATACAAACCCCTCCCACCTGTCCTCTGACGCCTCCTACCTGTCCTCAAGTGCATGGTGGTCCAGCTCTAGGCTGCGGTGCTGGTTCTTCAGGCCGCCGTGTCGTCCAATCAGGGCTTCGTACTCGGTAGCCTGTCGCTCGTGTAGCGCTGCCAGCCTCTCGTGGTCGCGCAGCAGCAGCTCGTTAACCGTGCGCAGGTCCTCGCGGTCGCGCACTGCTCCGTCACGCTCGCTTTCAGCGCTGCACTGCTGCCGCTGCAGCTGAGCATTCTCCGCCAGGAGGGCAGCGCTCTGGGAGTTCAGTGTGGACTTCTCCACCTGGGACAGCAGGGAGGTGAGATGATGTGTCAAATCAGTCGTTGATATGTTCCTGCTATATCACTCCTCAATATGACCAGCATCATGCATGCTGTTTGAACCAAATACTTGCCACCAATTTAAACTGAGACACCGCCCACCACTGACTGGACAGATATTCACTCTTATATATAAATACTATATATACTATAAATACTATATACTTTAATACTATAAATGTTCACATTTGGTAGCTGCACCAACCTTTTCTCAACCACACTGACACTGCATGTTTTGCTTTTCCTCACGTATTCCATCTTGTAAACTTAGCCTATTTCAATAATTATTCCCTTCTAAAAATGTCTACTGAATGTCTACTCAAAACGTCTGCCATATCCTCAACACATGCACACACACACACACACACACACACACCTGCAGCTGGGCGTTTTGTGTCTGCAGGGTGGTGTTGCTCTCCTGCAGGGAGGCAGTCTGCCGCTGCAGGGCCAGGACCTGAGCACGCAGGCCATCCGTCTGAGCCTGCAGCTGCTGCAGCTGCGTCTGCAGAGCCTGACGCTCCGCCTGCAGAGTGGCATTCTGGGTAGAGGGAAGAGGACATCACTACAGTAACACTGGCATTCTGGGTAGAGGGGGACAGAACTTTACTTCAGTAACTAAAAAAGCCTAGCATTCGGGAATTTCTGATTGCTATTATACTACACACATATTACCATATAATTCTTCATTAGTGTAGAATTCTTCAATACTGTCCATGAGCATGTCCATGTGTGTTAGCATGGTTGTGTGTGAGTGTGTGTGTTTGTGACAGTAAAGCAATGGATTTTAACTCATGCTCATTCCAAATCCCAAGCAAATATCCTCAGTATGCCCGCTGATAGACAGCTGCTGTGTCCACTCACGTTCCTCTCCACTTCGATGAGGCGGTCCTTGACCCTGAGGAGCTCCCGTGTGGCCTCCTGGCACTCTCGCTGCCACTCTCGGACCAAGCCCTCCCTGTGGCCGGAGGCGGTGCTAGGGTCTAACCCATCAGAACCGGCCCGCTCCTCCTCCTGCCTCTGCAGCAGAGCCTCGTAACTCAGCCTCACCTAGACACAGGTAGGACAGAGGTAATGTTTAACCTCACCTATACCTCACCAAACCCGGGAGCTGCAGACTGTTGTATTTACAGTATGAATGTAATTACAGTAAACAGAGTTGGACTGTGTCTCTCTCTCTCCCTTTCTCTCTCTCTCTCTCTCTCTCGCTCTCTCTCTCTCACATCACACACTCTCTTTCTTATTCTCTCTCTGTGCCTATGATCAGGTGGACTACACACCTGAAGAGACCACAATCTGAAGAGACAGCAATCACATCATTGCAACATGTGATACGGCCACTAGCTCCCCGTGACACGTCCCATATACAGCACCATCAAATTAGCAATTTAATGCTGAGCATTTGTGTCTGAACTGATATCATTCTGCTTTTTCCACGCTTGACTGAGCAAATCCTTTGGATAGTTCTCTTGTTTCCCGTGTCAGTCCGTTGGGATCACAGGATTAGAGCTTAGAATCTGGATACTGTTGATGTGTGCTCTGATAGATGCAGAGTTGAGTGCAGGGATTGTGGGTCAGATTGGGATTAACTGCCCTGGGACAGCATTCCATCTTAAACCTTTAGTGTCAAGGAGAGAGAGAGTGTGTGTGTGTGTGTATTGTATCTGTATGTGCATGTATATGTTTATGTGTATGTGTGTGTGTGTGTGTGTGTGTGTGTATGTTTGTATGTATGTCTGTGTGTGCGTCTTTGTGTGCATTCCAGCATCACAGCTTAAACAAATGTTTTATGTGTATATGTTTATGCAGACTATGCCAAAAATGTCACCTCTGAGTTTATTGCAACATATCCCTATGTCTTTGAAATGGAATTTAAATTATTAAATATAGAAATGATTCAGATCAAAATTTTAATTCTTGCTTACTCTTGATAATGACCACCTCGCAGAATGCTATAACTTACAAATCCATGTATGTTGCGTGCAATTCCCAATAGCCTATATTAAATATTTGGGAATATCTATTGTCATATTTTATTAAGTTCTTTGATAAGGTTACGTCGCGCGTCACAAGTCACAAGTCACAAGTCACGAAAGCGCCACGCAGCTACTGCCAGTCACAATAAAAACAAAGAAATAAAAGTGAAGACGGAAGACGAGGTGCGGGAGAAATTGAGGTCGGGAATTTACATCATTAAAAGAAAAAACGTCAGGCTGCTAAATGTAATGTTTGGGACCGGTTGTCAGAAATAGTTGTAGGAGGCAACAAGGCATCAGCGCACATTCAGCTCCGCACCGGGTGCTGGAGTCCGGGTAGGCGAAATAGATTAAACGGTACAGTGGATGCTATTCTTTTTTTGCACAGCGAACGTAAAAACGCTAGCCTAAATTAACATTTCCGTGTGATAAATAAAAAAAATGTCAGTGGTTATTTAGCTAGGCTGTGAACTGTAGGCCTGCCCTTTACAAATCTAAAATAAAAAAAATGTTTAGCCTAGATTACAAACGCTGCTTTGTAAATGTGTAGGCGTATCATTTTCTTGTTATTAATATCACCTGATTTATCGGTCATAGTCATAATCATATGTTGTTTCCAAGCACTTTCAGGCTGAAATAAAGGCTGTTTTCATTTCAATTACAATTTATAGTATGTCTATTTAAAGGTGATCTAAGCGATGTGACGCGTTTTTAGGACTAAAACATTTGTTGTTACATACAGCAAACATCTCCTCACAATCTGCTAGCTGCCTGTCCCCTAAACACACTGTAAAAAAAACGCAGTCTCTGTAGACAGCCCAGGCTCCACAAACGGCTAAAAAACACAGTGGGCAAACCTAGCATAACAAACGAAACGAAACATAACAAACATTGTTCCAGCCAATAAACGACAAGAAGGATTTGGAGGAGGGGTTGGGTGGGGGTTGCACGTTCATGAGTCTTTCAGGAAGCATGGGAGGGAGGGGGAGGAAGGAGCTATCCTCCGTTTTGTTTGACAATACTTCGAACGTCAACAAGAAGTGACATCAAACACCATCGCTTAGAGCGCCTTTAATGGTCGCAGGTGCGGGGCGGGGCGGGTTGTAAAAATAGATACAGTGACGCGGGGCGGGCTGGGACGGACAAATAATTTCATATAAGCGGGACCCGCGGGTTGGAAAAATACCCGACCCGCGCATCACTAGTGTGTATGTGTTTGTATGTGTGTGTACATGTGTTCTTACAGAGCGGAGCTCCTGACGCAGTTGCTGGTTGATGATGGAGGACTCTTGCAGCCGGGCTTCCAAGGTGGCCATTTTCTCCTTTTTAATCTCAACGCACCTCTTCAGAGATGACTCCAGCTCCGATTCCAGTTGCTGCAGTTGCTGAGACCGACTACAAGTCAGAAGGAGAGAGAGAGAGAGAGACAGACAGAATTGAATTGAATTGAATTGAAATTCAAATTGAATTGAACACAACCTATGTAGAAGTAGTACTACCGATGACCATAAGGTGGTAGCAGTGCTTTCTCCTACCCGTCATGTAGTGGGCTCTGCTGGTGTGCAGAGGGAGACTCCTTGGGGTCCTGCTGCTGCTGTTTGCAGCCTGTTCTCTCCATCTCTTGTGTGAGCCTCTTCACCTCACTATCTCTCTGCTGGCACCTCAGCTTCTCACTCACTAACTCCTATTATAGATCATACACACACACACACATATGTATGAACACACGAACACACACACAAAGACATATAAGAACATCACACACACACACACACACACACACACACACAGTCACACACACAGAATAATGCTGCATCTTGTGCTACTTGGCGAAATATAGTGGATATACTAGAAAACCACTCTGCTGTGCAAATGCTGACTAAGGGCTTTTTTCATGGGTGATACTCTTCCTTTTTTAGGGAGGAATAAATGCAGCACGACCTGAGACTGCTCCCACAATAGAGGTGCCTCAGACTAGAGGCTAAAGCTAATAGCTTTCCAGTTAAGTGACAATGCAGGGACATCCACGCCAGTGGCAGCTAATGTGCCTAACTGGAGGTTTGCTAGGCTAGAGTACGTGGCTTGACTGTAGAGTTATTTTCTTCTTTTCCAATACTTGCCCATTACAGCTGTAGTTTTTTGAAGACAGGTAGCACTGTTTGTACTATATTTTAGTGAAATAAGTCAAATTTGACAGTCAAATTTGACAGTAGGGAGAATTTATGAAACTTAGCTGACCCCCCACCCAATTTATGGGGAAAATAAACTAACAAACACAATTTCGCCTTGCTCAGTTACTCCAGCTCTTGGTTGTGCATCAACAACTAGCTCACTAGTCACCTTTTGTTTTGTCAGTGAGAAAGTTCTGGTATCCTTGGCTGGTTGGAGTTACTTAGTAAGTCTACTGGTCAACACAGTTTGTGGTCCCTAGCCAGGCGCTGGTTAGCCTGTCGGCCATCTTGAGCTAGCCACTCACCTCCCTCAGTGTGCTGAGAGTCTTCTGGTCGATGGCCGTCTGCTTCAGCATCTCCCTGGCCTCCATCTCCAGCTCCTTGACCCTGGCCCCGGCCTCCCGCAGCGCCTCCAGCTCCTTGGCCAGGGCACGGTTCTCCTTCTCCAGGGAGGTCTGCTGCAACGCGCTGGCGTCCAGGGAGGCCTCCTGCACCTCGGCCCGCTGTCGCAGCCTCCTGTTCTCCTTCTCCAGGCGGCCCTTGTCGCGCTCCAGCTGAGCGGCCTCCTGCTCCAGGGCTCGACCGTCGGCCTCCAGGCGCTCCACGCGCCGGCTGGCCAAGCGAAGCTCCTCCAGCGAGCACTGCAGCGTCTGGTTCTCGGCCTCCAGCTCGCGGAGCTCTCCCTCCAATCGCCGCAGACGCCGCGTGGAGTTGTCCAGCGCTGAGGTCAGCCGCCGGTTCTCGGAGTCCCGAGAGGCGCAGCAGGGCTGGTTGGAGCTGTCGGGCTGGTGGCTGGAGGACCGAGCCGGGGAAATGGTCGGGCTCTGGCCCAGTGGGCTGGCCTCTGAGCGGGGCTTGAGCGGGGACGAGTCTGGGCTGACCGGGTGGACCTCCATGCCTCTCCTCTTTAAACTCCCTGGAGACCCCCTCTCCATTTGTTCTTCCTCCACCTCAAGTTTAGAAGGGTCTCCC
This sequence comes from Limnothrissa miodon, assembly GCA_017657215.1. NCBI lineage: Eukaryota > Metazoa > Chordata > Actinopteri > Clupeiformes > Clupeidae > Limnothrissa > Limnothrissa miodon. The sequence goes on from JAGFZM010000016.1 coordinate 19,799, forward strand.
TTCTCCTGGACCTCTTCCGTGTACTGCTGCCCCTCTTCCGACACCTCTATCTGCGCCTCCTCACTCTCCTCTTGCTCCACCAGACTCCTGTTGTCAGTGCTGATGCTGTCCACAGACGCAGACAGAAACTCCAACTGTCTCAGGTGTCCTTCAGAAGGAGCCCCAGTGATGCTCTCATCGATGCTGATGTCCGTCTGGTTCAGGGAGGAGATGCTTCGGTTCAAAAGCTCATTCTCCACCATCAGCAGCTTCACCTGAGCAACGCACAAACACACATTTCAGTCATTTCAGTCACTATACTAATGAATCATGACATTTTCAGATATTCTGTACCCTTGTTGAGATATCACATACTTTCAAGAGGCAAAGATTATTTTTAAAAGGGTGAACTTTTAAGTGGAAATTTCAGTCGGTATTCAGTCGATATTTTACTAATTTTAGGAGAGCTGTAGTTACATGTAAAAATTTCTTCAGAAAATTTGGCAATATATAATTAATATAATACTAATATATTATCTATATTCTGTGTGATAACAAATATTTATAACAAGCCTTAATAGTGACCGAGGTGGATTTGTTATCGATCGTATATTATTGATTAACCTCTAGTATGCGCATACATCTTCTATCAGTGTATTAGTGCATAAATGCTTCTTCATCCGGATCATTTGTGAAGGGGATCTAGCATTACTTCCTACTTACTTTATGAGATATACCCTCATCTCTCTTGTGTTCTTCAGAGGGTTCCCTGGCTCCTCTGAGTTCCTCTACGGTTCTTCGTAGGGTCTGGTTCTCTCTCTCCAGCCTCAGCAGACGGCTGCAGGCCCTTTCGGCCACCTCTTCATCTAGAGACTTCAGCACTACAACCATAAAGCACAGACAATATTCAACCCTCACTCATCACACACTCACAAAGTCTTACATATTACAAGACTTGTTTAATGAGATTCCGACCCATATATACATATGGGTTGTCATTACCTGCCACACATTTACACACGTGTGGTTGTGTCTGCATATGTACCAATGTGTGTGTGTGTGTGTGTTTGTGCATATGTTAGTGTGTGTCAGTGTGTGGGGGTGTGTAAGTGTGTGTGTGTGTCTGTATGTGTGTGTATAAGATATTTTTTTGTATGTGTCTGTGCATGTGTTTTCCCTCAGGTGTGTCAGAGGCCTTGCTGAGCTGCTCAAGTTGCTAGCCCAGGTATATAGTAGGATGTGTGTGTGTGTGTGTAGTGTACAGTATGTAAGTGTGTGTGTGTGTGTTCCCTCGCAACCCTCACCTGATCCCTCAGGAGTGTCCGAGGCCTTGCTGAGCTGCTCCAGCTCCCAGCCCAGGTGCTGTGACTCGTCCATGCTCCTCCTCTGGGCCATCTCTAGGAACAGGTTCTCCTCCAGCAGCTCCTCCATGCGACGCCGGTCTGACGCACGCTCCTATGAGGAGGACACACACGCGCTTAAGCACACACACAGATACACGTGTCTGTGTGTGTTTGTGTGCATGTGTGCTCCTCCATGCGCCGGCAGTTCAATGCGCATTCGTATGAGGAGCACGGGGGACAGATGAAGGTTGTCTTAGAGGGGCAGACAGGCTCACAGTTGCTTACGCACCCGCACACACACCCACATACACACACACACACACACATACACACACACACACACACATACACACACACACACACACACACACACATACACACACACACACACACACTCACACACACACACTCACACACACTCACATTCTGATCCGATGCACCTTCCTACAGTACAATGAGGACTTAGGACTTACTGGTTAGGGCTTAAAGGCACGTCCTCTGCCCTGTTAGTGTGTGTGCTCAGTTTCACTGTGTGATAATATATTCCACTTTATATAATATGTGTGATAATATATTCCATCTTTTCAATGTGAAATGTGTACACTAACACACACTTGCTTATGCACACCCACACACAGTCGCTTATGCACACAAACACACACACACAAACACACACACACACACACACCTCTTCCATGTCGTGTATCTTGGCCTGTAGTTGGAGGGTGTGCTTTTGGAGCTGGTGGAGTTTGTCCGAGCGCGCCCTAGAACCCTCTAGCTGCTCCTCCAGCATGGCCTTGGTCTCCAGCAGCACCTGGTTATCCTCCTTCAGTTCCTGCCCAGTGCACACAGCACCAGATTACACACACACAGACAAACACAGACACCCCCCCCCCCCACAAACACACACAGCCACACAAACATGATTCATCACTGCTGGAAGAGGCACAGATAGTGTTGTGCTGCAGAACCTAATTGCCTATCTGAAATGCTTTAGCCATACACACCAGTTAAGTCTCAGGAGAACACATAGCTTGCCGTCAAAACTAAGTGCGGGGAAGCCGCTTTTAGTTACTACTGTATGGTGTTCAACTCTGGAACCAGCTTCCTGAAGACAAAAAAGCTACTGGTAGCTTCAAAATTAGACTTGAGACCAAACTATTTTGAATCCCTTCTCCTAATCATTCATTTGCCTTTATTCTTACATGTACATCTTTAAGGTAATCATTTGTAAACCTGTTATGGTACTTATTTGTTTACACACACACACATATTCACACCTCCACTTTGGCCTTGTAGAACTCCAGGTTGTGGAGGCGGTCCCGGTAACGGCCCACTTCACTCTCGAGCTTGTCGGCTCGGAGCGCCTTCTCCCGCAGGGCGTCCAGCTCGTCCCGGTACGTCCTTGCCGCTCGAGCGTCCATCAGCAGCTGCATGTTCTACAGCAGATGGGCACACAAGATGCCGTTAGTTATTTCAGTACTGTATATACATGTACATTTATCTACTTGCAAGTTACAGTAGTTATTCAGATTGTTAAGTGACCAGTCACTTTTAGTTTTTTTTTAGCACCGCTTTTTTTTGCCGATTTATTCCGAACATGGTGTATCAAACAGGGGAATATGTAGGGTATATATATATAGGGTATAGAGTATAAATAGGGATTAAAACTTATTTGTACTTTTTTGTATTTGTTTGTGTGTTTGTTTATTTGTGAGTTTATCTCTTTCATAATGATACAGATTCACCTCAAATGTCACACAAAGACCCTGACACCAGCCACATGCACTAAAATATTTACAACTGTAAGCGCATTTGCAGTGTTTATCCCTGGACAGAGCTGATGTTTGCGAATAAGTACTTCATAGCATCCATGCTGCTCATATTCAGAGAACACTTACATAACAATAATTTAACAAAATGTCCAACATTATTGTGTCACCACCAAAACCTTAGTTCAGTGTTTTAATGTGTTTTTGAGCAATAGTTTGAGTAATAGCTAATAAGTAATAACTTAATAAGTAGTTAACTCAAGTAATGAGTAATTTGGTGATGTGAAGATGCTATGGGGGGTAGTGAGTTATTAGATGGTAATTAGATGTTAGTGGAGTGGCCCACCTCCTGTTGAACTCTCCTCAGCTCAGACTCCATACTCTCTAGCTCCTGCCTGCAGTCCAGTAGCTGTTCACTCTTCTCCTCCCTAGGAGTGTGTGTGTGTGTGTGTGATGGAGAAACACAATACATGAGAAATGAGCGTTAGCATACATCTTTCTTCTACGGGCGAAACACACACACACACACACACACGAACACACACAGACAAACACTGTGATGCAACCATGGTATGCGTGACTTGTTGCTTTTTATTTTATATATTTCATTCCGATCTCTTTTTCCCCCTTTTTAATCCACACGGCCCAGGCTTTGGATTAGAATTACGGCCTTATTGACATGTGCTCATGTACTTTACCCTCGTCAGCGGCAATGTTCACACACACACACACACACACACACAAAACACAAACCCACCGCTTTTGCTCCCCCACGTTCCTTGTGTCATGCCAGAGCCACACACTATACACAGCACACACTCTGGCTTTGTGTGGGACCACACTCAGTGCCCCGCAGCTTCCATCATCAAACCCAGTGCCAACAAAGGCAGCTCAGTATAAAAGGGCAGAAGGAGAGAGAGAGAGAGAGAGGGAGAGAGAGAGGGAGGAGAGAGAGAGAGGAGAAGATACAGGTCTGTGGGGAAACCCTAGTTGAAAGCCATGTACTGTAACATAGGTATGGCCACTGCTGTCACTGTAGATCAGTGCCAAGAAGGCATCTATGATTCTACAGTCCTAAGAGAGTGTAAGAAGGCA
>JAGFZM010000016.1:23997-45264 GCA_017657215.1 Limnothrissa miodon
AGAGTGTAAGAAGGCATCTATGATTCTACAGTCCTAAGAGAGTGTAACCTAACCTGTGTGTATGTATCTATCTATTTGTGTGTGTGTGTGTGTTTGTGTGTGTTTATGTGTGTGCACGACATTTACGTGTGAGTATGTGTGTGTGTGTGTGTGTGTGTATGCGTACATACGTGTGCATACATGTGTGTGAGAGTATGTGTGTGTATGTGTGCTTGTACATCCTCTGTGTAATGGCTAGTTCACACTACACGATTTCAGCCCGATTTTGCCCCAAATTCCTTGTCGCAGACAAAATTGCTGGATCTACAAGATTAGGTCTTGAAGTGTGACATGGTTATGTTCTGCAATTTTTTTCTCCTGGGACGTTCGAAAACCCCACGACGGAAAGTTTGGCATGCCAGAATTTTTGGGAGAATCGTAATGAATCGTGAGAGAATAACGGAGAATTGTGTAGTCTGAACTAGCCAGCAACACAGCACAGAGGGGAATACAGGAATACAGGTCTGGGGGAGACTGTATAGACCTGCAGCTCCCAGAGAGACACCACTGGGAGGGATGGGAGGAGGAGGAGGAGGAGGAGGAGGAGGAGGAGGAGGAGGATGAAGAGCAAAGTGGGTCAGCAGCGAGAGTGAAAGGGCCTGGCTCCGAGACGTTGCGCTCGGCTAATCTGGGCCAGCCTCCCCCGAAGGCTTCTGAGTTCTGATCAGAGCTGAGCTCCCCTTCACTCAAAACTGGCACCTCCAAACATGTTGGATAGAGATTGGCTCATCATCTCTATCTCATATCACAAAATAAATATGTACTTATATTCTAAAGGATGGCCCTGGAGGTTTTACTGGTGGGAAGCAATCAGACTGCTCAAAGGCCCTTTATTATTACAGAGTCATAGAGAATGAATCATCAATGACACACACACACACACACACATACACACACACGCACATCCAGACATGCACATGCATGCGCTCACACACAAAATATATAAGAAAGACTTATATTGTGTATGTGTGGGTGTGTGTGCGTGTTTGTTTTGGGTATGTGTGTGTGTGTGTGTGTGTGTGTGTGCGTGTGTAAGCAAGTGTGCCCGTCTATTCCCCTTGTCCCACTTCCAAAAGTACACACATGTTTGTGCGTGTCTGTGTGTGTGTGTGTGTGTGTGTGTGTGCAAATGCGGGCACACAAGAGCATGCATTCATGGGTGTGACTCACAGCTCTTGACGGAGGCGTCGTATCTTGGCCTTGGTGTCGGCCAGCTCAACACCCAGGTGCTGCTGAGAGGCAGGCAGGTGGAGGCCCATTGGGTCCCCCGGAGACGGGGTCCGAGTCGGGGTCAGCTGACCACTCTCCCTCTCCTGCAACAGCTCCATGATGGTCTGCACAGCCACACACACAACACAGCAGGAGGGAGAAAACAGGGAGAAAAAAAAAAAATTTAAACAAGGGGAAGGAAACTAAAATAATGCAGTACAGACTTTTAGGCCATAAATTTGCTACACTCCTCTCTCTCTCTCTCTCTTTCCCTCTGTCTTTATTGTACTAAAGTAGGTCGCTGGCGAATCGGTTCTACTTTTCCCTGATTTCCACAGAGAGCTGACAGATATGCAAGAGTTTGTTGCAAGTATAGAAAGCCAGACTATCAAAGTGAGCAAAACAAGTGAAAGCACCCCAATCTGCTGCTGCTGCTCACCTAAATTATAATAATAAAAATGAACTAGAAAAATGGCATTGTGGAAATGAGTTGGAAGTGTGCTTGCCAAACTCTGGCAGTGGTGTTGGTCTGTGCCACAACAGCATCCAAGCCGGACCCAGGCTGCACCCTCATCACCCCAGGGTTACATCTAGACTTCAGCGTTTAACCCTTCACTCTTATCTCTCCATCTCTGTGTCTCTCTCGCATTGTGACATTCACACTCTCTCTCTCTCTCACTCTCTCTCTCTGCTGGCTCAGCATATGAGACCCCAGGTCTATTGCGGCTCATCAGTCACACAGTCAGTCAATCAGTTCAATCAATCTTGCCATCCATCATCTATTCCATCATCGACTAACCACCCATTCATCTGTGATCAGCCTCGCTGGGAATGGGTACTTGGCGAGAGTGTGTGTGTGCGTGTATGTTTGTGACGCTTGCATGTATGTGTAACAAGGAGGGGAACTCAGTAATCGGCAACATGGTGTATTTTTCAACTGCTTCTTAAAGTATGCAAGTTACCTTGGATTGTCACTCAATGCATATGTAATATGATAAAGGCTCTTTATTAGCATTGCTAGCAGCTTTTACACTCCAGTTAAGAGAGCAAGACAATCAAATGCACCAAGGTACTTTTTAAACTTTTAAGAACAGTCTTTGCCAAAACACAGCAGGCTAAGATTCAACAGTTAAGCTCTAACACTGAAAGACACTGCATTCTTGAGATTAATTCTTGAGTGATGAAAATAAAGTAGGGTATGATTAAAGAAAACTATTGTGAATTTGTGTTTAGCCTCAAAACCATGACTGGACTTTCAACTATGTTTTCAGATTTTAAACACAAATTTAGCAGAAACATTTGACACTGATTTCGAATTCTACAAAATTCTACAAACACTATCAAATATTTACATAAAGCAAGCACACACACACACACACACACACACACACACACACACACACACACACACACGAGTTACACTAATTGCATTCCTAAATGCAAATAATATTGCATATCAATGCATTACACTGCATGGAATTCTCAGACAGCAGCCCCTCCGCTTTGGGCACATATTTGACCCAGGCAGGGCCAGTGTAGCAGAGGCACAAGACAGAGGATGTTTACCTCCAGCTGCTGGTCACGCTGGTCCACCAGCCTGCGGAGGTGCACCGCCATGCTCCTGGAGAGGGCGTCTAGGTCCTCAGGGCAAAGGTCCCTGACCTCCAGCCAATGCAGGTCAAACACGCTGTCTTGACTGTCAGTGACCTGTCAGATGCATCGATCACGCACAGACACATGTTTGCAGACACACACACACACAACAAAGAAGATATACAGAGAGCAAACACAGTCACACATCAACACACAGGCACACACACATACACACAAAAGGCATACAGAAATCACACACAATCAGCATAGGCAGACAGGCAGGCAAAAACAGCCTGACATTCACAGCCAGTAACACTTTAATTTCCAATGTACCACATATCAAAACTCCACTGACTTAAATATACCTATAAACATGTTATAATTTGGTGACATGTATTTCCTCTAAATATTAACACAAAATACTATCGCATTTATCCTACGTTAGGCTATTGCAGGGCACTAAATAACCTATGCACAGTAGTGCTGTGGGAAATACACCTAGGCTCGGCAGGGCAGTGGATAACACATAAGTATAATATTCATACCAGAGTAGTGCACTACAACAGGGAAGTATGCTGTGGGAAACACACCCAACAGAGAAGTGGTGTGGTGTGCTGTAATTGCATCCAGGTTATCAATAGTTACCAATACACTTTGCCTTTATTTGTTCATTGCAGACTGTAATTGCGTTTGATTTTGTCAACCTGGAAAACTATTTGATTGAGCTATTGATCAAAGTTGATCAATGAGAGCGTTGTGAACACTGGGTGTGTTCATGAAAAGTACTGTAAGAGTAATGAGGTGTCACCCAGAAGGGGGGGGGGGGGGGGGGGGGGTAGTGTCTATTTTGAAGATATTTTTTCTTATTGTTTATTGATTGGTCTAGTTTCCCCTTTTAGCACTGGTAAAACACACAAAAGTAGTAGTGCAGTTTGTGCTATGCCACAATCCCTTTGGTAGGACCTTCAAAAGAATGTTAAGACTTCCAGTTTCACTTACTGGCTTTCAGTCAACTGACTTTCTATCTCATGCACTGACTAACCGTGTAACATTAGGAAGACAGATATCTGATGTCTGATGTCAGATATAGATGTCTGCAGATATCAACAAAACGTCAAAAACATATGGCAAAATGGCAGACTCTGATAAAAGTCATCACTTCTCTCTAGCTGTACCTCTTGGATGTGGGATGCAATGGCTGCTTTAGTTCCAAAGTCCAGCGTCTGGATCTTCTCAATGTACTCCTCTTTTCTGTGGCACTGGATAGTGGCACATTGAGGTCAAACAGACAGAGAGAGAGAGAGAATGACACTGCATAAACCACACTTCCATGTTCCTTCCTCCACACAGGGGGGTTGAATGCGGTCAAGAGCTCGACTGTTACTGTAACTGGAAGGCCTAATGAAGCCATGTGTGTATGTATGCGTCTGTGTGTGTGTGTGTGTGTGTGTGTGTGTGTGTGTGTGTGTCTGTGAGTGTGTGTGTGTGTGTCCACCGCAAGGAAAAATCAGGACTCCAGTGGACTGAAGTGACCTCCATGCAACTCATACAAAGAGACTCAGTTCAGCACTCAACACTTTTGCTTCAGCAACATTTATAATGATGGGGTAGAAAATAACATGTATAATAACATTCTGATCTCTTAAGAATTATAACATTGACCAATAACAATTTTCAAGGTTAGGACATTACAACACTTGCCAACTCTATTCAGGCAGAAATAGGGCTATGGAAGGCTATGTATTTCGCCTTCTTTTCCCCTCTCAAATTCACATCTTAAATATTGACATGTATATATGTACAATGATACGTTCAATGCATAAGAGAAAATGTATGGACTGGGTGAACTGTATGTATTGCAAACAGAGGCATGATTAGGCATTACCTGCACTGCACATCCTAGCAACAGCAACAGCAACTTCTTCATCTCCTCCAGGCTTTGATCTGAAACACACACACACACACACACACACACAAAAGCCTGATTCCTTTATATTCAGTAGTATATGGCTTACTGGGAACAGTGGTCAGAGTCATGTCTTTAAAAAAAAAAGGAATTAATCTCCTTTTTTCCCACTCTCTGCTGATGTAGGCTAAAGCTTTCCCATCCCATCCAGTCCTATCCTATGCTATTCTATCCTATCCCGTCCTATCCGGGGCCTTTGGCTGGCTGGCTGGTGCAGAGTGGAGCAATGGCACAGTGGATTTAGGTCAGACGCGCCTCAGCCAGCAGCCAAGCAGCAGCCGCAGCAGTGGTGGCGGTGGCAGCATTGGGCCCCCACAGACTAATGCTAGTGCAATTGAATTAAAAACCTGCTGATCCTGTGTGCATCTGTGTCTGTGTGTGTGCGCGTGCATGTGCGTGTGTATGTGTGTGTGTGTGTGTGTGTGTGTGTGTGTGTGTGTGTGTGTGTCTGTGTGTGTGTATGGGAGGGATCACTGGGTGAAAATCACACTAATGTGGTTTAATTGGGTGAGAGAAATACTATTAATCCATGCTGCCATTAACCCAATGTGAAGAATGCAACAGAGCCCGAGGTACTTCATTCAATCCAGCAAGGTACAAATGTACAAAACTCCAAAACGAACTAAAAATAGAGAAGATGGCACTAAATTAAAATGATTCCTGTCAGTTCATCTAATCTATCAATCATAATATTCTAATGAAACACATTAAACAAAACAATAAAAGCAATTGTAATCCCAAAAAAACTACTTGTATGAAATCCCAAGGTCTGTCACTAGTGGAGTTCCAACAATATAATGTTAGGTGCACAGTGCTCCACAGTTTCCGGGAGCCAGTGTGTAGAGTGTACTGTGTGATGCTCACCACAGAAGGGGTTCTTGCCCAGAACCAGTGCATTGGGAAGAGGCATCATAATCAGCTGCTGCAGAGTTTCCTATAAGGGGGATCAAACAACCACAAACAACAAACACTTTGTGTGAGAATGCACTTGAGAATGCATGTATATACTACACACTATGTATACTATACTACTGTATGATGTCCTATGCTTTATACGGCTCAACACATATAAAAACTCTGATGAACAGAGAGAAAACAGTTCAGTTTAATTATGTTGTTTTTACAGTTGTGAGCACTAGTTTAGCCGAGTGACTCATTGTGTGTGTATTAGCCCGAGACCTGACTTCAGGGGAGACAGGAAAAGAATTATCCAATTCCCAAGGGCCACTCAAAATTGCCATGTCCTCCTCTATGGGGTCAGCTTTTCCGAGGAGAACAAATAAAAACGCTTTCAACTCGACAGTACAAGGCTGGCAATATATGTCTGTGTGTGTGTGTGTGTGTATGTAGGACCACTTCCACCTGCTTGTTCTGCACACAAGTAAAACATTTTAACCACCATGAGCTGTTTAAGCTTTTCAAATCAATCGGTGGTTGCTACGGTAATAGGGTAGGGCTAAAATCAATGCTTCACCAATGCAGTTACGGATTCATAAATGTACAGACTAAATGGACTGATCTTGCATACCAAAAGAGTGGCAGGAATATTTTGGAAGGAAAAAGTCACCACCAAACTATAAATAATGAACTTGCATGAATAATGCAACTGTTTCAAGTCTCTCCCTAGTCAAACCTCAGAGACATATACGTAAGAGACGACTCCATGTCCTTAACTCATCTCCATCTCCTCTGGCTGTGACTCTGACGCACACAGGCACACACACACACACACACACACACACACACACACACACGTCTCCTTTGAGACATATTTTGTATGTTTGTATCTGTGACTTGTGGTTCTTCATGTCTTAGAGCTACAAACACACGGGAAGGTTCATGGTTCGGTAGCCAATTTGACTAGGCTATACAGCATATTACTATGTTTCCTGAAGCCCCATTATTGTGATTTTTGCTTGTATGCCTTCTCTCTCTCAGGGGGTCCTATCTAACTCTAATCTCACTATCAGTTGACAGTCTAAGCAAACCTTGTACTCTTTTTTAAACTTAAAAATCCACAGTAAAGCCCATTTTTCTGTCCCTCTCTCTCTCTCTCTCTCTCTCTCTCTCTCTCTCACACACACACACACACACACACACACACACAAACACATACAATACAATATCAGTCTTTCTTCTCTTATATTGTATGTCTGAGCACATGCACGTTCATGTGTGTGTGTGTGGGCGTGTGTGTGTGTGTGTGTGTGTGTCCATGGCTGGTCACTGCTGGTTGTCATTACACTAAGTACTTCCATCAGCTAGATCAGCCAATGTGACTGATACACACACACACACACACACACACACTCACACACACACACCAGACCTCCACTCCGGGGAGCCCAAATAGGTCACTTCCAGGCCCCAAAGCAACAGTGATGTCCACAGCTGTAGCAGCGGCAACAAACAGCAGCAATAAGCACAACAGCAACAGAGCCAAAAGGACTACACAAACTCCCGCTGCGCACTGTCTCTCACTCCCATAAGCTAGACTGGTCTGGAAAAGTCCTCCTGTGCTCATCTACTGATTGCACAGATGTTAACATCTCTGATGATGATGAGGAGGAGGAGGATATTTAGGACAGCCATCTTAAGAGGATGGGCAGGCGTCTGGCGGTATGGGAGAGAGGCTGTTGGGGGTCGAGAGCGGGTGGGAGGATGGGAGGGTTGGCGACAGATGTGCTCAGAGGGCTTCTAGGTCGGATCCTCGTGAAGGGTATTAAAGTTGGGACCAGCGCACGCACTTTTCCAAGTCAAATCCACCCGTGCGCGTTTGTACATGTATGAGAGAGGGAGCAGAAGTGCATGTATGTGTCTGTGTGTATTTATGTGTCTGTGTGCTGCCTGTCCCTTGTATGTAACTGCAGTATACAGTATATCCTGTGCAACAGTGAACAAGTAACGAGGTGAAGCACACACTAAGCTGGAGTGGTGGTGTGTGTGTGTGTGTCTGTGTGTGTACTGTATGTGTGTGTATGCGCTTTCTATTTCAAAGATAGTCACTAAGTAGCTGAACTAAACAAATTGATGCGACAGAAAACAACCCCCAGCAGCTCCGCCACGAGCACATCCGGCCGACCCGATATGGCCCAGTCCTCTCACCTGGTAGTAGTTCTTCATGTGTAGCACCAGAGACGACAGGTTCTGGATCCTCTGGCCCGTCTCGCCGTCTGCCTTCTTCACCCGCGGGCTGGTTGCCTTGGGCTCTCTGCCACACAACCACACACACACACACACAAACACACACACACACACACACACAAACACAAACTCATAGCAGTTGTGTCTATGCAGTCTGTATGGCACCAGGCAACGGGACATTCAGGTTGTGGGGCCTGGCTGGTTCAGCCCCACAGTGTGTGTGTGTGTGTGTGTGTACTGGGGGGTGGGGGTGGTGGGGAGGAGGGGGGCATGTTACGCTACAATCATGGCTTGAATTTTTCCAAAAGGGAACCTGCACTCTGGGCGAAGTGGGGGAGAAACAAGAAAAAAAAAAAAAAGAAAACAGCACAATCCTCCCATTGAGGAAAACATTCTGCTCCATCTGAGAAGCAGCGTCCCAGGCAAGCAGTCAGCTGGCAGGGCCTCACCAAAGGGGGCTGAAAGCTCAGTGCCAATGGGCAACAGCATCTGTGTTTTCCTGTCTGAGGACGAGAATGTGACTTTCCTTTCAGAGGAACTTTGGCCGTGACGGCCGCTCCCCTCCCCTGCCACACCTACCACCACTCTCCGTCTGTCAGATTTCATCTCTATCAGTTCTTTATCTTAATTGCCTCTTTTCTCTCTCTATTTCCCTGGCAGTTCTGTCTGTCTCTCTCTCTCTCTCTCTCTCTCTCTCTCTCTCTCTCTTTCTATACATGCCTAAACTGTTTGTGTCTCTCTGTATAGGCTGTCCCCAACACTTTCTTTTTTCCCACCAAACATTCATATTCAAATGTGCTTTATTGGCTTGGCAAGTGATACAATGTATTGCCAAATTTAGACAAAAGGGTAGAGGAAAAACACTTCCATGCACATAATCACACACACGCACATACTCACACACACACTACACACACACACACACACACACACACTCCTTTATCTTCTCTGCACCATCCCTGGCATATGTCCCGTGTGTGGTGTCTGCATGCCGACACACTGACCTAAAACACTTTGGCCCGTGCTGTCCCAGTACTGTTGTCTAGGGCACAACAGCTCTCCCTGTATCTCTCTCTATCACTCTCTCTCTCTCTTTCCCTCATTCTCGGGATCTGTCTTTCATCTCAATCTGAGCCATCTGTGCCGACATGCCAGTGGAAATCCAGCACACCGCCCGCCATAATCCAGAGGGGTCTCCCAACCCAATCTGTGGGATTACCATACCGCCGGAGCCTGGCGATCATGTTTACTACATCATTGCAGCACTTGAGATGCCAAGAGGAGCTCTTTCTTCCCTCTCGACAATGCTCTTTTCTGCTCTCCTCTGTCTCACACCTCTTTCCCATGTCTCACACTCAGTGGGGAGGTAGTGGGATAAAGGTTATTAAGGTTATGAGATGCCCCCTAAATGTATTAGGTGATATGGGCAAAATTAGTGCATGTGGGTGTGAACCCCTATTTGATTTATAACACAATGACTAAAAAGTTACTCGGAGCAACAGTCACTGGATAAAACAGCACACAGCAGAAGAGATTATCTTTTTTTAACATTCTCATTTAAAAATATACTCACATTCAGGTCAAACTAAAACTCACTATGCTACATAAAATACACAAAATGACACAAAAAATAATGTGCACACACACGCGCAGCATTTAAATTATCCTTTCTAATATTCCAGCACCATACTGATGGCTACACCATGCTGATGTTTGTAATGCTAAAGTGTGTTAGGTTTTAGAATAACTGTGCTGCAGAATTGAGCTGCAAAAATAGTGCATGCACATTTGTTTTAAGTGATCTAACCTACAGCATATCACAAAAAAAAAAAAAAAAACTTTTGTAAGGCTTTGGTCTATGCCCTGAGTGTAAAACTTTTAGTGTGTAAAACAGGATTTTTTTTTTACGTCACCAATGAAGCATTGTGACAAAACCTTAACCAGAGACCAAGAGGGCCTCCACACCAGTGGTTATGGTGTTGATAAATTACAAAGAATTCCTTTATAACTAAGCGTGACAAAGCAAGTACTGTTGCATGTCTAAAGCATGCCATCGTCCACGACTAAGGCTGTCCATAGGCAACAGCTGTCCTAGATTACATGCTAGTAAAGGGGCGATACAAGAATTTCACAAATATGTCAATAATAATGCAGTGGATTCCCTGAGATATTTGTGTAGACAAAGAATCAAAACAAAGAAGAGAAAAAAATGCCTATGTGGAGAGGCATAGAGCATGATGACAAACCCAGGAATAGTCCATACTTACATTTCACCCATAATCTTGTTCAGGTAATACCCGTCCACCAACTCTGTATACTCAGAGAGTGCACTGCCATCCTTCTCACCAATGTACCCAAACGTCTTTACCTAAAAAAACAACAGGGACAGTACAAAGGATGCAAACCAGCTGATGGTTATCCTTGAACTGGTCATAACTTTACTTGCCAACTTGTCACAGGAGCTCTGAGTTCAGACATAAACTGATACAGAACATGGATCCTTACCCAGGTGACGAGGGGGGTTAGCATGAAATGCTCCAGTGAGGGCAGAATCTCAGTCCCCATTTTGCTATAGGACAAATTCATCCAGACTTTGCAGAATGTTCAGTGTATGCTGTCGACAATCCGGGTGAAGACAGAAACAACCATTCGGTCGTCTATTCGAGGCTGAGTGAGAGAAATCTTCCTCATTGCGTAGACTGAAATATTGCTGGTGAGACCTTCAGTCCGGTGTCCTGCAGACGTTTGATTTCGCAGCTGTTAAAAACTACCTATAATCACGACTTCCTCTGTCATTGCTTAATGGTAACCAGATCGCAAATCTCTCAGCCACTGTTCTACTGATTTCATTACATTTAAAACGATAGGAATGTTGTTAGGCATTGTTTAAAAAAGATTCCATGCCTCTGCATCGGTCGCAGGCTACCTCTCGCACGGATGGGGCATTGCAGCGGCAACTGCAGAGGATCGGGAATCCTTCCCCAACGACTCACGACTCGCTCACTTTTCTCTACAGATTAGACATTAAACGTCATCGCGCTACATGGATTGAGTGAACTGTCATGACAAGATAACAAGACAAGAGGGTATTTTAACCACAACCTGCTATCTCGCTGGCTATACCTTTCAGTGTGGGCTTTATGTTATGGGAGGGGTGGGGGTGCAGAGGCACTGTCATTATCCTTGTCCAACACACACACACACACACACACACACACACACACACACACTGGCGATGATAACTAGACGTTCTCACAGTGTTTAAACTCACAATAAGAAAAATTTTTACTTTTACTTTTTTTTTTAGCTTGTCTCATGGTCGTTTCTTGCCCTTGCCTTTTTTTCCAAAGTATTTTTTTTTTTTTAATTGATCGACTAGCTGTCATGACATAAATATCCGCTACTGTAGGCCTACTTACGAAATAAGAAAGAAAGTTTTAGAAAAGTTAACGATATCGTATCAGAAAAAAAAGCCGTACAATGAAATCTCTCTGACATGTTGATGCATGTTGATAAGTTAGCAGCCTAAATGCTAGGCTATGTTCCTACATATCATCCATGATTTAGAAAATCCATGGTCACAGCATAAAAGTACCAATGCGATCATTAAAACATCTTTGACCTTAATCTGTTGCCATAACAACCTGACTCCACCCCTTCCTGATAGCTGCATTATCCTTGCTGGTCTCTCGTATCCTTGTATTCTGTCTCAGAGCCCTTCAACTGTAAAGTGAAGAATGCTGTTTTTGTTAATATGTATTAATTGAGACTATTTGTTTGTTTGCCCTGAATTATAAGTTGTCTGGTTCTCTAGCACATGTGCCTGTAAACAGGACTAGGCCTCCATAGAAATCTAGAGTAGGCTTATGGATCTTTTTGTTGTCTGGTCGATCTGATACATAGGCCTAGCCTATGAGGTAATGTAAGTTTAATTGTTCAAAACAGTGGGACATTTCTATAATACTGAGAGGGTAAATTATGTTGCCTTGGTTATGTTGCATACATACAGATGGAACAATGTCACACTACCACCTTGTGGTTAAAATTGGCCATTGTCTAAATTCCACGGGTCTTCATCAGTTTTAACCAGTTTTTCAAACCAAACACAACCATTTGGATTTGCAAAGAAGAAAAACATCATAAATGTCCTAAAAGCACATTAATTTTAAAAAGGCGATGGTCATTTTAATTATGCTTTGATACCATCCAATAACTCTGATCAAGACCATAACCTAAGTGTGGCCACTCCTAGGCCTACGTCCCGGACAGAGGTGGTCTTCAGTTGAATTTGAAATTTAGAGTTATTATGTGTCTCAAGGTTTAACTTTCAAAAAAGTTGTGAATGTTGCGTAAAAGTGTCATGCAGTTAGATGGAGATATGTTTCCTAGTCCTTTCCAAGTTATGTTTTTTTTTTTTTTTAATCGATAGGTTAGATTAAATATGAAAATAAAGTTTTAACGTCTTTAAAGTTTTAAAAACTTTAATTACAGTCAAGTATAGAGCAAGTGCAAATAATTTCATCAGTTTAGAGTCATACCTCACATTCACTTGTACTGGTTATAATTGTGAAAGACATATCAGTTCAAAGCATTCAGGCTTGAAAAACTCTAAAAAAACAAACAAACATGCAATGTATACTTGAGTATTCGATACAGTAGCAGTAGTAGTATAGCAGTAGCAGTAGTAATCATATTATTCACAGGAATAATCAAAGGAGTAATCGTAGTAGCGAGAGTCAGTGTGTGTCCGTTGGAGGTAATCCTTCAGGAGAATGTGACAAGTCATACACAACAGAGCAGGCAAGACCAGGCTCCTGACTGAAGTCAGCAACAATGCGAATACAAAGTGCACCATTCCTAGCCACGATGATTTGAACCTTTGGCAATAGTGTGTGTTGGTTAATTTGTGCGATTTGATGTATGAAATGACAAGACAAATATTGCCCAAATGGCCAATGAAACAAAGACAAAGGTGTCAGTTACCAAATGGCTGGTCTTGTATAAAACATGGTGATTAGAAATGTATAAAACTGAGAAAACGTTCCTTATAGTTTAGAAACAATATAAATTAAACAATATAAAAGGCATACTGATAGAAACTGTTGAAAATGCTGGAATGGATTTACTAACAAACATGCATTCTTGGGTATAAGCATGTAGTGCAAACACAAGATTTGATTTCAGTATGGAGCAGGGGTGTCACGGAGGGAGGGGGTGTTAGGGTGATTATAAGGTCCTGGCACTCACAGGGGACACTTGAGAATGTTTTACTAGAATATTCAGATTGACTCCTCCTGTAGAGTGTCTGCAGTACTCAGTCTTGCTGGCAGGGGTCCCTAGAGAGCACAGAATTCCAGTGTCTCCCAGCTTCACATGCAGTTGTCTTGGGACCCATTAAAACATAACAGTGTGTTGCTTCAGTAATTGTTCCAGGAAAAAAAGTCTTTTTTTTCTAAGTGTCAAAGTTAGTCAATGACTTTTATCACTAATTTTCTCTGCCTCTTTCTTGCCCATTACTCTCTCCACCAATGAGAGTGTGGGAGCTTTTAGTGCACTTCCTGTTTGACTTGTGACTTCCTGTAGGCTCCTGGCGTATTGAGAGGACCAGTCCCTCTCAAAGGCTGCCTTCATCTGGTCCAGTAGAGAGGGCCTGCCGTCCATGCGTTCTCTGATGGGCTTGATCACGAGCCCTGTTCCTGCGTTGAAGTTAAAGTCATTTCCTACCCAGTCCAAATTTCCTTGTCAGAGAAAAGAGGACATGTTTTACAAATGATGTTAAGGTGTATCAAAGGTAATTGATCACACTCACTCTCTCTGTCAAACACACACACACACACACACACACACACACACAGACTCTCACACACACACATCCACTCTCTCTGTCACACACACCCACATGCACATGTGCACACATACACAAGTGTAAATATGGCACCTACCTATATATAAAGCATTGTCGGTCACCATGTACTTGTTGTGGTTGAGTTCCTCGTCATCTCTGGTCAGCCCTTCGTTGGCACTGAAGAATTTCTTGTAGACACAACAAGCAAAAGTCTAGTGAGATTATTTCTTATTTAACAGTCTGTAAAAGCTCTCTCTTTCTTTCACTTAGTGACTATTCAAAGACGGTAATTCAAATGCTCGTAGGTCCAGGGTCTGCAACCATGCACACTGTAGCTGAGCACAGGGGGTTGTGAAAATGTATGTACAGTCGTTATTAAGCTGTCAGTACTACCCATGATGAGGGAAATTAAGCCACCACTGCTAGACCTGCCTTGGGAATCTTGCCTGGCCACTGAAGTAATCAATTATCGCTCACTATTTGCACCCAATCAACAAGACAAGAGCACTGAGAAATGCAAAGGCCCTGTTTGTAAACTGTGGGCAAAGTAATAGTAAAAACCTTCTTGTGCATAAATAAGAGCTCTACATCACCATAATATATGTCTATATGTCAAGTGAGAACTTTATGATGATTGATGATCAATGTTGATCAATGTTGGTCTTGCCTACGGTGGTACATAAATTACCATACTGATTTTGTTATTATTGATTATTGATTTCACTCCAAGCCATCTTAACAGAACTGATCCAGATACAGACTGATCGATGCCAATAGTTAAGTTTCTGATTCAACATGCCACAAACCTTTCAGCTCAATCAGCTCAAATTTGGACCACAAATACTCAATACACAAACCTGGCCGACTCTTTCAGACATTCCAGATGTTTGCCCAGTGTGTGCTCAATCATAGTCAGTGTTTTTTTGCCCAGTGTTTCTAACTGGCCGTCTACCCACCACTTCCAGGTTGCAGTCCACCAGTTGCAGGCAGAGCGAGCTGAGGGACGAGGCAAAGTTGAACGTGTACGGATGCGTCTTCTCCCAGAGGCTGACCAGCAGCCGCACCGTCACCCGCCTCAGGACCAGTGCCTCTCGGAGGGCCTCATCGATCGCTGACCAGTACCTGGAGGGAGGGGAAGAAGGCCGGTCTACCATAACTATATAGTTTTTTCAGTTAAGATTACCATCCTGCAAGGTGGTCATCACTGTGGAATAACTCGACAAAGTGATGCACAAGTCTACTTCTTACACCTAGTGATATGACAATGAAGCATTGTTTAGTGGTCTGATATAAAGAAATATCAGACTGTTTCACACTGAGATGATCTTTTGAAGTGAATGGCATTCTGCAGCATTGTGAAGAGCAGTGTAATAAAAGTATGTATTTATTTACAGGTTTTTGTTTGGTAGAGATTGACTGGAAGGTAAAGAGTAAATTAGGAAGCAAGCGGGAAAGAGAGAGAGATGGGTTGACATGGAGGTTAAATGTCTGGAT
The DNA here is from genome assembly GCA_017657215.1 of Limnothrissa miodon. Taxonomy (NCBI): domain Eukaryota; kingdom Metazoa; phylum Chordata; class Actinopteri; order Clupeiformes; family Clupeidae; genus Limnothrissa; species Limnothrissa miodon. The sequence continues at coordinate 39,288 of JAGFZM010000016.1, forward strand.
TCGAAAGCTCGGTTGGAAACTGAGTTTTCATGGGTATTTGGATGTTCGGTGGGTGTCTCCTGTCACTAAAACCCATAACACAGTCTTGGGGGAAATCAGGACAGCACTTATAGCACTGCTACAGATGTGTACCATCATTTGCAGACCACTGACAGTGTGCTTCATCATTTGCAGGTATAGAGACTCAGAGGTCTTGGTTTAAATACCTGAAGCCAAGGGCTAAGCAATAATCACCCTCCATGTTGGAATCCTAGGGGGAATTTCTAGTGTCTTAAATTTGACTAAACCTGTCAACCTACAGGACTAAGGAACAATGTTTCTGACAATGCCCTGAGGAGCATATTGGGGAGGGTAGACATGGCTGGTTGGCCATGTGGAACTCAAGGTTCTATTAGCTCTACTACAGAAATGGAAAAGTTCTAAATGTAATCCCGAGTTTGTGCAGCTCAGAGGGATCCGCAGGTCCAAGCCACTATACTTGAACTAATGAGGTTGGTTTCTAGAGACAGAAAGAAGAACGTGCCTAAAATATGACCAGTTTCAGTGATGCAACATTGCTGTGTAACATTCTGCCATTTCTCAAATGTAAGCCACAACATGTGTAAAACACACAAGTGTCTAGACAAAAAAAAGTATTATCACTCATACTGTAGATTAGCCATTTCCCTGTGTTCATCAAGGTTTAGCAAACCTTGATTATCCACATAGTCGAGTAGGAGTGTAAGAAAAGCACATGTTAAGGATTAGAGGACCTGGTGATTGACCTACTTTGGTGACTAAAAACTAGACTATAGGTGACGTATCAATGGAAAAATCTGACAAAAAACATTTATTTTCATCTCCAAACTACTTCAACCATGCTTATGTCACCTCAAACCGCCATTGAGCACAGTTGTAATGCAAACTCTGTTTGTTACAAACATGCCTACAGCGCTGAATCATATTTAATCATATTCATATTCAATTCAGTGAGTTGTGAGTGTCTGTGTATTGTGAGTGTCCGTGAATAGTCTGCCTGACCTTGTGATGTGAAGGCCACGAGAGGATCTGTTCACCAAGGGCAGGTAGTCAGTGACAGCGACGTAAATAAAGCGTTTGGCCTCCTGAATCACCCTGTGTATGGCCTCCACGTCTCTGGTGCGGCCCTTTGGGCAGAATAAGTCTGGGGAGGTCTGTGAAGATGAACGCACCAATGTAAATTTGTATATAGTGAATACACACACAACACACACACACACAGGAAATGCACACATATATAATGTGTGTTTGTGTGTGTGTTGAAGTGCAGGTCCTGGGTGTTCATTTATGTGTGTGTGTTTGTGTACTGTATGTGTGTGTGTATCTCGCCAGATCATAAATCTGTCTAATCATTGTTTTGTGAGGACTGTAGCTCAAACAACTTCTCTCTATCACCCCCGAACTCCCCTCCACACACACACACACACACACACACTCAAAACTAAGATGGATCTGCTGTTTCTGTCCCTTCACGCCTCATTCTTCCGCGCCTTAATATCACACTGGGGGGCGCCACACCAGGAACCATTAAAGTGGAGAAGAGGGGAGGGGAAGAAATTAAGAGGCACACATCCTGCCACATACATCAATGTCAGCGGGTAACTTTATCATAAGCCCCCATAATGTTGTTGGCCAGCATGTGCCATTACCACACCGTTTCATTCCAACAGGGTGATGGATGGCTTTGCCGCGATAATAAACAGCTTGTGGCTGGGACCATGGTGAGATTCATGGTAGGCAAAATAGGACGCTGTGCGGCAATCCAACATGGTTTTTTTGTTTATTTGTTTTATGTTTTGCAATTTGTGCAAGATGACTATTTTTTGCTAAAGCAATTGATGATCAGAAAATCATTTTTTAAATAAAACCAGGTTCCATGTTACATTGAGATGACAATGTTATGACCTGTCCTGATTCTGTACCAAAACTGCAATATGTATTTGCGCTGAGTCATCTGACTTTTCAATGAAAATAACCAGATTCCAGGTACTAACCAGTTTACTAATGAATGAACTGTTTTTTGTGTTTAATTTGTGTATAGTAAAGGTTTAAACACATTTTACTCTAATTCACTCATATTTCCTGCTCTAAATTTGGATATTTGGATATATCTTTCGTTAGGCTGCTATTATTTTTTTCATGTGTGTGTGTGTGTGTGTGTGTGAGAGAGAGAGAGAGAGAGAGAGAGACCAGCCTACTAACAGACATGTATGCGTTGGCGTCTGTATTGTTAAGGTGGAGCAGGAGTGGGTCATCGCGGCCGTAAAGGGCCGTCACACGCTTGGACCAGATGGAGGGGATGTAGTCCTTATCATGCAGCTGGCGGTAGAAGGAGAAGATTCTGTGCAGGTCCAGGGCCAAACAGCTGCAGTTGTACAGCAGAACACCCAACTCTTTCATCTGGAGGGGAGAGGAGAGGAAGAAGAGGAGAGGGAGAAGAGAGAAAGGGAGAGGAGATAAAAGAGTGAGGAAGAAGAGAGAAAGAGAGAATCAGGGTAGAGAAATAGAGGGAGAGAGAGAGAGAGATAGAGAGAGAGAGAGGGGCAGCTGACTAGAGCAAAGTGTGTTTCTCTTTCCTGAAAGCTCATGCTTTGTTTGGAGAGGAAGAACCACATCAAAAGAAAAAATGTTTTGTTTTTCCTGTTTTAGTAAGGTATTTTTTTTAGGTTGTTTGTGAGAGGTCTTGTGAGGAGACAACTGGGATAAGGCAGACAAAGTTAAACTACTTCATTTTTGTAGCCCAACTCTGTTCACTGTTCGTCTACTGTAATATATAATATAAAGCGATTTAGCACTGACAAAGTAAGAAGACTCCAAATGTTTTGGCAAAAAGTCCAGACTGGGCATTTTTTTTCTTTTTCTCTTCTTCTTCCCTCTTCCTTTTTTCTTTACTTCTCTTTTCAAATTTTCTCTTCTCTAACTCTGAGCTTCAAAAGCGTTGCAAGGAAAGATGGGTCATCCAGATACCTTGGCAAGAGACCTCCAATCCATGCTGGCGCTGCCTATGTATATGTGCTTTCGATCCACCACCCAGAAAGATGAGTGCAGGTGGCCTTTGGTCAGAGCTGTCATGTTCACGTAGCGAACCTCAGCGTCTGCAATACACAGAGATTGGGGGGGGGGGGGGAGAAAGATAGATAGAGAGAGGGAGAGAGAGAGAGAGAGAGATGTGAATTGATTGAAATAAAAAGATATAGGTAGATAGATAGATTTACAGATAGATGAGAAAGCAAGAGATGGACAGAAAGAGCATCGCATAGGAGACTGATGTCACTGATGTGACACGTGATATCTGACCTTCTGTAGGACCTTTCTTGGGTTTCCTGGGAAGAAGATGTAGGGAAAAAAAGGTTTGTTTTTGCCTTGAGTATGAGCGATGACTCATGGCTACCAGAGTTCAGTCTGGTACCTTGGAATGGACGGGTTGTGTGAATCAATAAGCAGTAATTGCTATGGTTATACCCTTATAGTCTTTATAGGAAGCCATACATGTACCTTGAACCATGACACTTGGAATGGTGGAATGGAATGGTCTATGGAATGCAAAGTGACCCAATAGTAGTCATTCTATTTGTTAGAGGATAGCTTGCCCCGACACCCAGTGCACATACACACACACTCTAAACACTTGTTTCATCCCCACCTCCAGCATTGTGTCATACAATAGATGTGACCTCACCAGGGTTTCTGAATGTGACCTTACCTTGCGCTGCGAGGGTTGTCAGCTCAGCAGAGTCCGTCAGGCTGGTAGCGACCTTCAGCCTCACCCTCCTCGACTTTAGCTCCAGCAGCCTGTCGAAGAGACGCTGGCCCTGACGACAACAACAACAACACATCACAACAACAAACAGCACTCAGCTCTGACAGTCAACAAGAAGCATAAAAAGACTGATGTCCACTTTCAGAATTAAACAAGAGGACCGAAAGACCATGGATGGATGGGTACAAGAGGGCCTCCTTGATTCAAAATCAATATGGTTACCAAGAAAAACAGGACAAATCGCTCCTGCATGTCTGTAAGGAAGGCACAGACTTTGACATGTAAATAGTAGAATACCCTCAACCTCACATCACAAATTCAACCAAAACAGTATGTGCTTTGACTGGAACAGAAATTACTTGAACGCTTCAGTGTGATGTGTGTGTATGCCTGCTCTTTTAAAATATGTGCAATGGCTGTTTCAAGTATGTGTTCAAGTTCACCAAAAAATAATAATATAACATGCTTCCCTGTCACAATATATGAGACAATTTCATATAAAGCTGTCTCTTAAATAAAGTTGCACTATAGGCGGTCTGGCACGAGTTATTTTGTGTGACTGAACAATGCAGTCAGAGCTGCTTTTCTTCTGTCAGGAGAACAATGGCTGGTTACATTTGTCGGATAAAGACCCCTCCACCACACACACACAGAATGTAAATTAGATTATATTTTCACAGTGACTGTCTGCTGCACACCGAAAAAAAGACAGAGAGACTCTGAGTACATTAGTAATTATTCGATCACAGGCATTTACAAATCAGCTCAAGCGGGAAAAATTAAGAGGTTGAGAAGTTAATAAATCACTTCTTCATTGTGTTTTTAGGCCTAATTGGGTCCATCAAATTGCACTGAGACTGTGAGACTGTGACTTGTCCTTTAGTGTTAGAGGCACATCTTGATTTGCCTGTTCCTTGCAGGGCAAAGGTCATGTACTGTAGGTGAAAACGTACCAAATGAATACCAAACATTTAATTCTTGTGAGTTGGATGCTTAGTATAGCACAACCCAGGCCTTTATATGTTAATAATTCTTTTTATAGTATTTTAGATATGCCAATTACCCCTCAAAATGTAATTTGCCTTTAAAAATTATACATTGATGATCAGGTAAACTACCAAATATAGGAAATCAATATCATATCATACAATCCATTATCACAATAAAAAAAACTGCTATAAATAGGCTATCATTTTCAATTAGATTTATGCTAATAGCAGATGCTTTTATCCAAAGCAACTTGCAGATGTGGAGTCAAGTGTGGAATTAGAGTGCAGAGAAGATTGTGTGTGTGTGTGAGTATCGGCTACATTAAGTGCTGGGACAGAAGGTGCTCTCTGAATAGCTTTTTTTTTTAAAGGCAGAGCGCTGGTTGCGCTTGGTAGGTCATTCCACCAGCGTGGAACGACACATGAAAAGAGTGTGGATTGTCTCGAGCAAGGTGCTGGAACTGCCAGACGGCAATCCTTTGACGACTGGAGTAGACGAGGGGAAGAGGTGAATGAAGAGAATGTTCCAGGGCTTCTGCATGTTGAGTTGGTAGCTCTTGTATCCAGGGAAAAGGAGGCTGGAGGTTCAGTGATGCCCTATGTGAGTGGTTCTGACAACTGGTTGCTGATGACGACCACTTTGTCAATGAATAATGAAACAAAAGTATCCTGCTGACAAGTTGGTAGCAGGTGCTGGCATGGTGGTGAGTATTAGAAGTAATTTTGAAAGGTTTCTGGTGTCAGTGGCATTGTGATTTCTGTCATCATAGAAAACCTTCTTCCCAGCAGTGCCACTGGACAAGTATGACATGACTGGAATATGTCAAAAGTCAAAAGTCGCATAGCAGCTCTGAGGTTGGCATGCAGTGGCTCCATGGAGGGAATCATTGAGTCAAGGACTGGAAGGATGAAAGGATCTTCTGGATATAGGCACACAGCCTATTAAGACAAGAGCTCAGTGTTGAGAAGAGACTTACTGCTAGAGCAACAAACCTTGACCCCCCCACCCTTTTCATCCCCAAAAGACTGGATGGAGTAAATTGGAACAAAATGGTTTCTGTGGACGTGTGTGTGTGTGTGTGTGTGTGTGTGTGTGTGTGTGTGTGTATATGGTTTCTGTGGACGTGTGTGTGTGTGTGTGTGTGTGTGTGTGTGTGTGTGTCTGTGTGTGTGCATGTATGTGTGTGCATGCGTACGTGCATGTGTGTGT
>JAGFZM010000016.1:58751-99924 GCA_017657215.1 Limnothrissa miodon
CCGCTCTGATCCTGGCCAATACCTGACGCATCAGAGTTAGGGGAAAAGTGTAGAGCAGACCGCGCGGCCACGGATGCGCCAGCGCGTCTGACCCTAGCGGCGCATCTCGTTCCAGCGAAAACCACGCTGGGCAATGAGCGTTCTCTCTCGAGGCGAAAAGATCGACTCGTGCCCGCCCGAAGCGGGACCAGAGGCTGTGCACCACGGCTGGGCAGAGGCGCCAGTCGGTTGCACGCGGAACACCCCTGGAGAGGAGGTCCGCGCCCGAACACCTGGCAAGTGCGCCGCCCTGATCGACAGGAAGTGGCGGAAAGCCCAGGTGAGCAGCTTGTACGCCAGGCGAAACAGGTCCGGAGAGCGCGTGCCGCTCTGGCGATTGATATACGCCACAACAGTGGTGTTGTCTGTATGCACAAGAACGTGTTCTCCTCCGAGAAGAGGGAGAAACTCCTTCAGAGCGCAGAAGACAGCAAGGAGCTCTAACACATTGATGTGTAATCTCCTGGAGGCTGTGCCCCATGTCCCCCTGGCGGGGCGACCGCAGCAAACGGCGCCCCAGCCGCTCTTGGACGCATCGGTGTTCACCGTCATGCATCTGGCTATAGCGCCCAGAGCGCCGCCCTTGGTGAAGGACAACGGCCTGCGCCAATGCGCGAGGGCAAGCCACATGCGTCTGGACACTAAGATCCGACGGGCGGGGTTCGACCTGGAGGATACACCTAGTTCCGCTAAGGCAAGCTGCAGCGGGCACCTAGTCTGAAGTGGCGTAGACACGCCCTGACGTCCTGAAGTCTCTTCGGAATGAGCGTCGCTCTCATTGAGCGTGAGTTCAGCCTCACGCCCAAGAACTCGACCTCCTGAGAGGGAGAGAGCATGCACTTGCTTAGGTTCACTAAGAAACCCAGACTGTGCAGGTGACGCAAGACAGTTTGAGCCTGTGACGTTAGGAGCTGTCTGGAACCCGCCAGCAGCATCCAGTCGTCCAAGTAATTGAGGAGTCTGATCCCCTGAGCGCGTAGAGGAACGATCGCCGCCTCCACGCACTTGGTGAAGCACCGAGGTGCTAGAGACAGACCGAAGGTAAGGGCTGCGTACTCGTAAGCTCTGCCCTCGAAGTCGAAGCGTAGAAAACGCCTGTGCCTGGGGACTATACCTATGTGAAAATAGGCGTCCTGAAGGTCTATAGTGACCATGTAATCCCCCTGGCGGACTGACTCCGCCACCATGCGCCCCGTGAGCATGCGAAAGGTGAGAGGTTTGAGCGAAGCATTGAGCGCTCTGAGGTCTAGAATAGGGCGAAAAGCGCCCGACTTTTTGGGCACAAGGAAGTACGTACTGTAACGACCTGCGCACGCGAGCGTCGGACTGAGGCGGAGCACGCTTAGGAAGCACGGGTTGCAGGGCCTGAGCCGCCGACTTCGTTTTCTCTAAGCGGTCGCGCTGTAGTTCCAGCGCCTGGCCAAACAGAGCATCAGCGGAGATGGGAGCATTCAGGAGATGCCTCTTCTCCTTCTCTGGCATGGACGAAAGGTTCAGCCAGAGGTGCCTGTCTAGGACGACCAAGGAGCCAAGGGAGCGCCCGTCGGCTTTAATGGCCGCCCGGATGGCCAGTGAGGTGAGAGCGGTAACTCTGCGCAGCTGATGGAGGGTTAAGTCCGACGGCTGCTGACAAATCTGCCACCAGCTCCTCAGCCAGAGAGGAGAGGAGAAAGGCGGTATTCATCGCCCTTATCGCCTGGCCTGTGCAGATGAAGGCCTTAGAAGTGAGCTTCTCCGTGCGCTGACACGGCTTGGAGGGGAGCTCGGGAGGCGATGTCCAGGTGGTGGCAGAGGCTGGTGCTAAACAACCAGCGACCGCATCCTCGACGCGAGGAAGCTGCATGAGGCCGGTGGCGCCCGCTCCGTCCATCGCGTAAAATGCAGCGTGCCCCTGGATAGGGGCAATGGCGGCGTAGGGAGCCTCCCAGGAGGGAGAGCGTCCGGAGAGGGGAGCGCGCCGGAGAAGGGGTCGAAACGCCCTCCCGGACAGCGCTGAGGCGGAGGCAGGCCTAGCCTGCTAGCCGCCTGCATAGCCAACGAAGCTAGCTCAGAAGCTAACTGGGCGGCGTGAGTCTTCAACACAGGTGGCAAATCCTCCACGGTGGTGCAGCCTTTAGCGGAGAGGAAGGAAGCAAGCTCCTCCTCATCCACAGCTTCGATAACTGGGTCGTCATCGTCGCCCTGAGGCGGCGTGGTAGCCGCGCGGGCAAAGGCAGCGTCGATGGAGCTAGCAGGGCTAGCCTGGTGGGCCGCGGTTAGCTGGCTAGCTGGTAGCAAGCTAGCCGCTGAGAAGCTAACCGACGGCCGAGTAACCACTGAAGACCGGTCGATTAGCCCATCCGGGTGCGGGGACGCCGGGGGAAAATCGATAGACTGGCGGGTAGAGAGAGCACTAGCACCAACGGGGGTAGAGCCCGCCCCTGGAACACCAGTGCAACCCTCAAAAAATGCCGCTCTGTTGGCGATAGCCGTAGGGGAGTGGCGTTCGCAAGCCGAGCAAAGATCTGGCCGCGAAAAAGCGAGCATAGCATGCTCGCTCCCCATACAGATGAAGCAGATAGCATGGCGGTCGGAAATCGCCATGGGACGATCACAGTCAGTGCAACGACGAGTAGCCATCTTGCGTCTCGGGGTACCAGAAGTCAGGGACCGGCGTGAGCACTTAGAGCAAGACGGAAATCCCTCGGAGAGCTTTGAAAAAAGCTTTTGTGGTGGGCTTTCAAAAAAGCCGTTGGTTTTAGAATATTTGCGAAAGCAAACGAAAAGGCGACTCAGAAACACACGCAGTAGGCGAGGTGAAAGAGGCAAAGAGGACCTGAAGCGTAAGCGCAGTCAATATATAGACTTTCTGACGTCACGCAGGGCTGTCTAAGTAGTTGCCTGCGCGCGTCAGTGCGCTTACTGCCCTTTTTTCAAAGGGTTGGTTAAAAATGACTTCAGAAAAGTAGGTGATGATAGGCATCATCCACTCGTACGTTTCGGCTTCGAAACGAAAGAGAACCTTCTGTGTTACAGTAGAACCCGCATAGACACTGTCACAGTGGACAAATGCCCAAGCCTAAAAGAAGGTCTTGCAGCAGGGCTCGCTAGAGGGCGGCTGAAGCCAATTTCAAGAGAGGCAGCAAGGCCAAGTCAGAATTCAGGAGAAACTGTGAGGACCACCTGGTCAGTGACAACAGCATGCACCTCTAGTGTGTGTGTTCCATAGACTGGTGTGTTCAGGATGGTTGAATGAAACTGTGTGTAAAATGTCCATTTACATGTGGTCGGATTTCCTTTCTTAAACTATCTCACACCAACCTCAAGGTGCTGAAGGGGGCATCCCACTAGCTGGAATCTTCACCAAGATATTCAAGTCTCTGTCCCAGTCCTTTGTCCCACTATCCCAGTCCGTTGTCCCAACCTGCCTGAATTCCTCTACTATAATTCTCCTGCCCAAGAAACCGCACATTTCCAGTCTTCCTCTACAGGCATGTAGCACTCCTCTCGAGATGAAATGCTTTGAAATGTCAATTTGACTGTGAGCGTGAAGAGCCACACCCCCCCCACTGCCTCAAAAAAAAACCCCCAAAATGTCACAAAAAACACTTCAGACCACAGTCACTTACTGCTTGAACACAATGTAAAAAAATGCTTTCAGTGCTTTAAAAATGGCTGCTTGCCATTCAAAGTGTTTCATTAAGTGTAAATTAATTACATTCAGATTTGTTCTTCAGCACATTAAAGCTCTTTAGGTTCTGCATGGTGGCAATGGTAGAGAGAGATTGTTTGGCAGGGAAAGGCTGTGGACACATAAGCCAGACTATTCCCATCGATCACGCACCAATGGTAATTTTATATTTGCCAAGGTTTTCAGTGGGATCTCAGAGCACTTTGGGTCGGTGTGTTCATGCATGCAAGTAAGTCTGTGCTTGTGTGATGTTTGTATGTGTTATGCATGTGTGAGTATGTGTGAGTGGTGTGTGAGTATGTGTTGCTGTCTAATGTGTCTTTCTGTGTCAGCGCTGCTGATCTGGGTGTGTCTTTATCGAGTTACAGAGTTCACTTAGTGATGAGAGCAAACCAGGGCTCTTAAGGACATACTAGCACCAGCACTGTACACATACTCTACACCTCCTCTCTCTCTCTCTCTCTTGCTCTTCCTCTCTCGCTCTCTTCTATTCTCTCTCTCTCTCTCTCTCTCTCTCTCTCTCTCTCTCTCTCGCTCTCTCCCCCACCCTCTCTCTGTAAAGGGCTTTGGGTTCCTGTTTGGCTGCATTTAAATAAAACCCTCCCTCCTCACCCTGACTTGATTAAATATTTACCAGCTCAATTTCAGCAGGGTAGGGACAAGAGAGTGTCTGCTCCACTAAGTGAGAAAGGCCCCCTTACTGAGAACACGTGTGGTACTGTAAAAATACAGAAGAAGGGGCTACCATCTCCTCCTGTTGCGTTTGGAAATTCTTCCTTCTGTCCTTCCTTTTACGTTTTTTAAAGCTACCTGTCTCTGTAGTTGTTTCTCCACATCGTTTCCATGCTGCCAATCTTTCTCTTTTGCTCTTTTTATTTCTACATCCTCTCTCTCTTTCTCTCTCCCCGCCCCCCCAACATGACTTGGCCATAACTGTAAAATGGAAGTTAAAAGAATGGCCACTGGAGCACAGAGTATAAATCTGCAGGAAAAACAAACTAGCTGGCCTGGGGGATGGGGTGGAAGGATCCTTGCAATAAATTGTCTATGGGGCGGCTGGCACCATACAGTTAAAGGGAGCAACTGAGCAGGATACTGTGCGTGCATGCGTGCGTGTGTGTGTATGTGTGTGTGTGCAGGCAATCCTCTAGAGGCTCATTTCCTTCTGGAAGTGTGTGCCAAACAAGAGCAGAGCTTAGAAAAGGCAGCGCCGGCTCAGGGAGGACTTAGTACTCACCCGCCTGGAGCGTGTGCAACTGGTTTTGGAAACAACAATGTATGGGCCACTCGTTTACTGAATCACTGATGAGTCACTTCACCACAGTACAACAGTATGGTCAAACTGGCTCCAGGTGGTCAAAGTTTTAACATGGAACAAAAGTTAAAACAATTTAATCTGTGCTTTTTGAGTGATGCTCTTTCACTCTTCAAAATTCTCTGGGGTGATAACAATGTGTTTGTGTTTCTATCTAATCATCTCTCTATTCCTGTTTCTTAGAGAAGGACCCACAAGTTCTTATTGCTACCAAATCAGTTCTAACCATAATGATATATCACATTACCAAAACTACCTTTTGAATGATATCAACAAAAGTAATGAAAGTATTAAATGAACATACACAAAAGTAACATTCTAGAACATTCTGTACTCTTTTTTAAATGTAGAGTAAGCAGGGGGTTTTATGAGTTAGTGAGTTGAGAGATTAGATTGCTCACCCGCTCTAGTTTCTCCTTTCTCTGGAACAGCATGGTGGTCGTGTAGTCCTGTTGGTGTATCACACTGTACCTGCCCCCCATCCCACGGCCCAAAGACGGTATCGGGACTGGGTCAGGATGGACCCTGGCCTCTGCCTTCAGTTCCTGCATGTCACCAGTGGGTACATCCAAAGTCAGAGTGGAGAGCTTGTCCAAAGTTTCTACAGTAGCCAGCAGGGAGAAGCCTGTTGGATGAGTGCTGTTACTGCTGCTGCTACACAGACCACACACCTCCTTACTCTCTCTCTCTCTCCCTCTTTCTCTTACACACTTCCTTCTCTATCACTCCATCTCTCGTTTTCCTAGTTCACTCTCTATGAATATAGATCTTAGTTTTCTTTCTCCAGCATCCTTCATCCAATAGCTCGCAGCCATTTCCTCCATCGCTCTCACTCCCAGTACCCTTCTCTCTCTCTCTCTCTCTCTCCCTATGTCTTTCTATGATGTGCATTGAGTGAAAGCAGCAGGCAGCTGAAAGGGGTCTCCCTCACAGGGTGGGAGGGGCAAGGCACTGGGTCGGCATGGGCAACAGAACTAGAGCAGTATGTGTGTGTGTGTGTGTGTGTGTGTGTCTGTTTATCTGTGTAGAATTACTTATTTAAAACACCATGATCAGCAAAAACGAGCATTTCATGTGAAACTTATGCACACACACACACACACACACACACACACACACTCACACAGAAACACTTGCACAAAGCTCAACTGGCATTGCAGTACTGCAGGAGAACTCAATAAAGTATTAATTTGGTGGAGACTGAAAAGCCACAAGCACACATGCTGCCACTCTCAACACTCTCCGCCACGCGTGCACACACACACACACACACTCACCCCTGTAACAATAACCTCACAAGCTGACCAGTGAATTTGTCCTGATGTTGTATTGCAAACAATCATTTTTTAAACACACATTTGACATAGAGTAACTTACACACAATACTAGTAGTAGGCCTGCACTACACTGTCCTGCAAAGTGCAATATTTTTTCTTTTTACACAATCATTTTTTGTAAGGGCTCACTTATGGTCTCAGAAGGCTACACACATATTGACAGCCATATTTTCTGCATGGAGATCTCAAGTTTTATTACCCTGCCGTTATACATGTTAAATAACAGAATGGCCCAATACACATAGCCTACACACAGTGTACTGTTCCTGGCCTTTATTCATTACCATTTTTTATCCAAGTTCATTCATTTTTAGTATACTGAGATCACTGAAGCCAAGTTACGGGGTAAACTTCTGATGATCAAGTGAATATGTTTTGAGTCGATACCCACTCACTATTCCCAGGCAACTAGGCTACAGTGAAATATGGATTTAATTAAGTGGTGGTAAATATCAACAGGAAGCCAATTAAACTTTTATTAAACTGTGATTACATCACTTCTGTCCAGGCCATTAATTTCTCCTGAATTAAAAAATTGTTCCATTCGGTGCCATTATAACTCAATTTCTCTAAATTAATGGTCATCAACTCCTGGTCTGCAGTGACCAGGTTGCATAGGGAAGCCTGCTCCAATGCGTTATCAAATTAGAAATGTTCTCTTTTGATCATTACTTCAGGCTTTGCCGCGAGCGGCATACTAATGTTTCCTTCAGCGGTCCATCTGCGTTCTACTATCGCTGACGCAGCAGATTTTTCCTCGCCCGTTCCCTCACTCCTCCCTCCACTCTGAAACTGTGACCGCAGGCAATAATTGTCAATCGACAAAATGTACAGGTTATGGAAATAGCCCACCCACGACACAAAGACTCAGGCAGTCACACACACCTTGAAAGGTGCCTATTCGTCTTTGTCACGGGACCGCTAATGATTAGACGGCTGTGTCCTACGTCCCGACGGACGCCGTTTGAATCTCATTCATCAGAGCGGAGGAGCGCGCGCTCGTGCTGAGGCGATAAAAAAGTTGGCGCGCTCTGGCTTCAAGAAAACACAAATGCACTTTGATTAATAAGAGGAAGTCTGAGCTTGACAGGCACTCCTCCGCATTTTCTTCTTGTGAGAGATTTTGTGGGATATTAAATCAAAAGGGCTTTGGGTGACAAAGGAGGAAACTCTTATGAGAACATGACTCACCCCACCCGGACCTGGTTTAATCCAGATACATGAATTACTCAAAGCAAACTCCTGCCTCAAGCGTAGCTCTACCATCCATGCTTGCCAGGGACTTGAATAAAAAAAGATAGACTATAATTAAACAAAACAAATAGTTCTACTTTGTATTGAAGGCAAAACTTTTAAAGTTAAAACAAATCCCCAATTTCTGATTACCAGGTCTTTACTGGGCCCATAGATGTCATGCATGACATCATCAGACCACCAGCAGCAGAGCAAATTGGATTGAGAAGCCTAGCAGAAGGATGAGGGAAATGGAGCACAATAGCTAAAGGCATGTAGTTAAGTATGGTGGAAACCCTGTCTCTGGAGCTACTGACAGACTGCCCCATAATGAATGCAAACGGATATAGCTGAATGGCTTGCCATCATTGTTATCTAACGCCTCATGGGACATCCCATGAGACATCAGATGGAAGTATACTAAAGACCTACACAATAGTACTCTATAAGGATTCTACAGTACTACTGGCCTACAGTACACGGTAGTTCGTAAGGATTCTACAGTATAACTGGCCTACACTATGGTATTCTATAAGGATTCTTGTGCAAAGCACTCGTCATCTTTTCAGCAGTACCCTTAACAACGTTTTAGGTAAGTGAGCGACCAGATATCCATTGCATATATAATAACACAACAGGCCTTGTCATCTGTGTGTGATTTTCCCCAACAGCTGAGAACCGACATTATACACAACACATAGTAGATGATCCCCAAAATACTTGAATCAACACTTATTAATGACAACATGTGTAGCAGTCACATGGGTACTTATGAAAGTTGTTTAATAAAGTATTGTCACTAATGCAGAGTAACACTGATAATTGCAATCAAGTTACATTCATGTGTGAACTCCATTGGTCTGGGTGATACCGTTATATTCCCTACCAGCAGTCCCCTAGTGCTTCCAAACCCAGCTGGCATGGGCTACCGTAACGTTAGAGTCAGTCCTAGAGTGGCACACTATGCCTCCGGACCCAGCTGGCATGCACCACCATGTGTGCCATCTCCTTTTTTTGTCAGGTTTCTCATTAACGCCCGCTTATTGGTTTTCAGCAAGTCAGTACTCTTGATCAATGAAACTGAAAAAAAAAAAAATATTATAATTTAAACACTGGAAGCATGCCAACAAATTCCATTTGACCATGACAATGTCTTCAGAGGCTAGGATTGTTTGGGTTTGTTAGATGTCTCGGCACACAAAGGTGTCTGACTCAATGTTTCATAATAGCATGTTAGTGGGTTTTCTGATTGCCTGAGAGGACTGGACAAGAAAGAAAGAAAGAAAGAAAAGAAAAGAAAGAAAAAAGAAATGTGCCATGGATTTGCTTCTCTGTAGCATCGCCAGCAGAGATGACTGGAATTATGGGCACTTGGTGACGGAACACATGTACAGCATAAACAAACCATTCACCTTATTCAGGCTTTCACGTCTTTATCTACTAAGTCTCAGCAGAATTACACAACCACATTAGTACTTTTCTTATCTATTCTTTTAAATACAGTAGGTGCTTAATATATGTGGAGGTATAGGATGAGGCATTGCTTCACCTATGGAAAAGCAGTAGGACTTTCTGGGTAAATGCATAATGACCTTGTCAGATAAAATAAAACCAAACTGTAAAAAAGACAACACAGACATATCATCCGCTACAAGTAACTGTACTGTATGTTGCATAGAGCATAACAAAGCTCTGATCTCAACTGAAGAGACACCAGTGACATTATGCCCTGTAACATACTTGGAATAATGTACACTACTTGACGATGTACTTGCCAGTGTTGTCAATCGCTAAATGTTGCACGCAAGTGATCGAGAGGATATATTAATCTTTAGCAAATTTCTGTGAAACCATTCCATGTATCAAGCTTTTTTATGTCAAGAGTCAGTGCAACAGTCAGAAATGACAACAAAATTGCATAAACATACAAAAAATCCTTGCTTTGAAACAGGGCAGAAATTACACTCAGCTTTGGATACATTTTCTGTATTGAATATGGGTAGAATATCACTGCACCTGTATATGGGTAGAATATCACTACACCTGTAATTCCAGTGGATTAAAACTCTAAGGCTGTATCCCAATGTTGCTCCTCACCCCTAAATCTCTGAACCCCACAGAAACTTACCTTGCATGAATCAGCCAATCAGTGAAGGCAGTTTATATCAGTTAGGTCTTACAGGCCAGGTTTAGGGCTTAGAGCTCATTGGGATTTGCGGGGGGCTGGCAGATAAAGGCTGATTAGGGACATCAGAAGTTCCTCAGCCTGCTACTGCTGCAAGCATCATAGGAGCAAGATGTTTGTAAACAAGATCAATTGTGGAAACATAATTTTTCGCGTTCTCCGCTAAGCACTTTTAAGATACTCAAACAACTTTGGGACAAAAATACAAGCTTTTCTTTTTCACGTTCTGCTACCGACAGCACATAACCTGTTCTTTACCGGTGGCATATTTCATCTATCATAAAGCTCAGTTACACTTAGGAGGTAACAGGTTAATAATATCAAATCTCTTTATAAAGTAACATATAGTGTAATATTTAGGTAGTGGCACAGTAGGTACAATGTATATTGTAAAATTATTTGTATGACTTTGAAAATATGCTTAGGGCATTTTTTGTTTTTACTTTAAAGTTTGACTTCACAACAAATATATCCATTAGTTTGCTGTTTCTTTGTCTTCCACATTTCATTAGCTAGCTAATAGAGTCCCAGTAGTATATTAGTTGCTTTGGACAAGCGCATAAACAGGAGACATTGCATGTCCAAGCTAATGGTCCCTGTTAAAACACACACAGCCTCCATCACTGGAGCGGGCCAGAATTCTCCTGACCACCGCTGCTAGTGGCGTTGCTGTTCACGTCGAGGCCCGTGTCGCGCTCAGCCACCTCGGCGGGAGCCTCAGGAGCTGGGGGGGCACCGGCTGCGTTCCCCCCAGGCAGAGGGACCACGGCAGGGGCCTGAGAGCCGGGACTGACCCTCTGCTCAGAGACCAGCGGGCTTGTCAAGCCTAGGCTGCTGAGGGCATCCAGAGTTCCATCTGGGTCCACCATGATGTCGATCACTGAGGGACAAAAGGGAGGCTTTACATTTCTGTGTATTCACACGCATTCACACGCTGTGTAAGGCATATACGCATGCTGTACTTAGGGCTGGGCAATTAATCGAAAAATAATCGTAATCGACATCAGAACCTATAATCGATCAAATTTTTCAAGGTTGATTATTTCAATTACTTAAAAAAAAACCATTGATGTTCAATACATAATCATAGATAGTAGTGTGTTTCCTTCAATTATTTTAAAATCAAGTAATGCAGTGAACTATGAGGGTAAAACAAATAAATAAATTAATTGTTTATTAATCGTAATCAAGTTAAAATGTTCAATTAATCGAGATTTTGATTTTAGGCCAAACCGCCCAGCCCTAGCTGTACTGATGCATGTACCTACAGTATGTGCTTTAATGAATGAGGAGCAGAATGAGCTAAGTCCACAAAAAGTTGAAAAAAAAACAATTACTATTAAAGGAAAGGTCCTGGATGAGTCAACCCACAGACCTGTTGTACAAGGTCACCGGGATGCTGCTGCTAAGAAGAAGGACGAGAACATAACCTTACCGACTAGCATTAGCTGCCTTAGCACTGCTCGCCTGACTATAGGAACACACCAAATAACCTAACATAATTGGATCCTTGTAGTTGCATTATTGTAGCAGCTCATCACTTGAAAAGACTTCAAACTTACCAACTAACTGTTTCTCAATCCTCTTGAGATCCTGCAGAATCGAGGAGATCTCCTGTAAAGAGAACAGCCGATTAGAAGCATTCAAGAGTGTCAAGGTCTGTGACAATACAAGGCAAGGCAATTTTATTGACAGTATTTAGGGCATTTCATACATAAATTTCAATGTGCAGTACAAAATAAAAGCAAAGCAAAGCACAATAATAGTAAAAAATCTGAATAAAATGTATAAAGGCATAAAATAACAGTAAGAGTTAAAAAATAATAGACAGATAAATTAATCATTAGGAGCATTTGAGAACAGTTTGGTTTGAAGTTTAAAAGTTTAGATGTGAAGACAGAGACTTTACCTTAAGCAACAACTCCTAGACCACTGAGATACTAACAACAAACTGTGTGTCTGTTTGAGTAACATCGACCATATTTTTCATAGTGAAAAGGGGGCATTTTTTTTGTTTTTCTTTGCTGGAACTTCGAGTTGGGCAGATCAATATGACAGGGAGTTACGGTCAATAAACACACAGGGCAGATCGAGCCATAATATGTGCAGTCAAGGCTGTGATACAATGGAAGAGGCCAATTTCATATCAGCTGCAGTTTCTACACAACAGACATGTCAATCTAATGACACAGCAGTCAAACACAAGAGGAAGCATTTGATGGTGGGCTTTGCCGTCAGACCAAGAAACATACATGATAGTGATGTGATTGAAACCATTGACTGTATATGATGTGTGTGTGTGTGTGTCAGAAAGCACAAGAGCTTCTTGAACCACTGCATTGGTTTAATGCAAATCTTGTTATTGAGTCCATATAGGATAATACTGTATGACTTAAAATCACGCTGAAAGCTGTTTCAGGAAGACTCTCCAACGTGTATGAGGATGACAGGGCCATGACAGTCTTGTTCTTAAAAAACAACAACAACAAAATAAACTAAATAATAAACCATCAAGGTCTGGAGTTCTCAGAAAAGGAAGTGCTTGACAGTACGCTGTACCTGCTGTCACCTCCTCATCATACCCTGAGCCTGCCTGATAGTCTGCCGAGAAGTCTCTCTCTTTCTCTCTCTCTCTCTTTCTCTCTCTCGGACTGGCTTTGGCTTTGAGCGAAGGGCTTTCGTTTGGGCTGCAAGTCGCGACAATGGCCTGTAGATTTACGGCTCTGGTCCCAGTGGCCAAGCACTTATTCCTCGCGGTCAATCTGCAGCAGACCATAAGTCACAAACGCAGTCTAATCAAACTGAGCGCCCACTTAGACGTTTGCTTTTTCCCAGAGCTCCGCAATGGCTTCCGCAGCATCAAAAATCAAACCTTCAGGTCCTAAACTTTGTTATTTTCAGAGGTTGACATCTTGGCTGCGGCTGCAGAGGTTTTTCTTCTTCCCGAAGCTCAGCAATGGGATCCACAGCATCAGAAACCAGAGGTCACAAATTTGACAGGATGATTATCAGAAGTGCTCGTCCTGGCTGTCAGAGGTCCTACCCCATGTCTTTGATTCAGACACTTAAAAAAGCATGTCAGCCAGGCAGCGGAGTTACTTAATAAAGTCACCTGTGTTATGTGAACATGCACATACAAAACTACCACTGGTTGTTTTTGAACTCACTGATGCTATCAGTGCAGGAATGATGAATCCTGGACTGACTTTTGCACCAATCTGTCCTCATCTTGGAGATGAAGTTGACGAGAAAGTAAATGAGAAGTAGGTGGATGAAGTCTTGAGAAGTAAATAAAATACTCAGTCAAAATTCTGCATGAATACTCAGACAAGTATGCTTTTCTTGATGAAGTTGGGACCTCGCAGTGGGCAATTTCGGCAGTTTCGGAAACAGCACTTCTTTAGGTTTCAGATTTAGGACTCAGTCCCTGACATTGGAAATAAGTAATAAGCATAAATCCATCTCTCAGAACACCTCAAAGGATATTGCTACTTCTCTGGATTTTAATCTACCTAAACAACAGTGGAAAGAAACAACGACAGGTGAGCCAAGCGGATGTCATGTTAGCCATTCACTTAGCAGACGGCTAACATTGTCTCTGGGTAATCCTTTTGGGCAGTCACACCGCTCTCGTGCACGTAGAGTCACACTCTTGCAAATGTGAGGACAGGCAGGCGAGCTCATGTCATGATCACATGTGTATCACCACACAGTATAGTGAGTCCCTTTGCCAACCACCCCCTCCCCTACTGCTCCACACCTTCAATCACTGCCACTACCTATGGAGAGAACCAGCTGGCCAACAAGCTTGTCTAGGGATGATCACAGATGAGGAAGAGAAAGAGGAGACAGAGACAGAGAAGGAGAAAGAGAGAGAGTGAGAGGAAGGGGGGGGGGGAGAAAGAGACAGAGGAAGGGAGAGAGAGAGAAGCAGCAACGATGCAGGGCCTCAATAACGAGGGGGCATTGCTGGGATGCAGATGGTTGGTGAAGGTGGAAGGGCTTATAAAATATTTACAGTCCCCCCATACACACACACACACACACACACACACACAGAGAGACACACATACAGCTATGCTCTAGTCCCAAATAGGGCATAAGTGAAGAAGTAGCAGGTAAGTTAGGCTCACTCACAGGCTCCATGCGTCAGCATCATGTTAAAACAAACACAAGGGTGGCCAGACAAGAACACATGTATGGATTTATAATTAATAGTCTTTACGGTGTAAATATAGGTAGGCTTGACTCAGAGAGAGAGAGAGAGAGAGAGAGAGAGAGAGAGAGAGAGATGGCAAGAGCAAGGCAGAGAGAAGAATTGAGGAGGGAGGAGAGAGAGATGCTGATATGCTGTGGCTGCATTTACAGTAATATCAAGAGAAAACGCAGCAGTTTGGATCAGTGGTGCGCAGGCTGATCCGAAGTCAGCGGTATATCGCGGTTACCCACTGATTCATGTCAAAATGATATTCGGGTCTGGTTTGGTTGAGCTGGTTATAACATGTATTGGCCTTTTAAAATTAATATCTGATGACAAATATGTATAGCATATACAATGCAAAAGGCAATAATATATACTCATATGTGGTGGTGTGTGGAGCACTATAAGACAACCTATAAAATGCGAAAGGCTATCATTTATACTCATATACAGTGTGTGCAGCACTGTTAGACAGCGCTATTACTTTCCATTGATGGTGTATGCGTAACATGAAGGATGGGGAATGTCAAGGAAAAGGTTGAAGAAAAGGATTTATGAAAAAAAAAAACAAATACAGTAAAAAAAATTACAGTATAATTATTTTCTCTACATTTGGTAAACCTTTGGGAAAATAAACAGTATGAATGGTAAATGCAGGTGCAAGATTTCCATTTCCGGCCACAAAACAGACAAACAAAATCTGTCTCTGCATCGCGACAAGCTACCGTCCATTAAAAAACAAACAAACCCCGTAGCCCAAGTAAAATGGCTCCAAACAAGAGGCTGCCCTCACCTGGTTTGAGGTTTTGAGCAGTGGCATCTCCATCTCCAGCTGCATCTTGCTCTGAATCTCCTCCCAGTTCCTGTCCTTGTCCTTAAACAGGATTCTGCAACAGACATAAAAGTTTATCTAATAACTCAAATCTTCCCCTGTACATTGTGATGGCTGTGTACCGGCCACTCAACTCCATCTGATAAATTAATTTATAGCACAGAAGCACTGTAGAACAAGAACAAGAACAAGAGCACACATCTGTGTCAGCACAAACATGTGGAGGAAAAACGCGACATAACACAGCACATGAATAATTTATAACACTGTGAGTGGGTGTGAGTTTGTATTTTACAACGTGTGATGTGTGAAATTGATATTTACTTCCACTGTGGCACTGGTGTGAGGAAAACGTCATCATAATGTGTTTGTACTGTATGCGTTTGCATGTGTTTGGCAGGCAGTGGTGTGATGTTGAAGTCACACAAGCCGGTGTCGACGTACCGGATTTTGCTGGCGGTCTTCTCCACCGCTTGGCGGATTCTAGCGGAGAGCTGAGAGACGGAGGCCAGCAGCAGACTATCCATCACCGCCTGAGGGGGCAGAAACATACCAGTGGCCCATCATGTAAAGACTGTAAAGTCCTCAGAGTGATACAGCAGCCAGCAACACTGGATGAAACGGAGCAAGAGAGCACTGCTATGGAAAGCCCTTAAAGGCCATTATGCTACCCTCTGTACTTCAACCTCCTGTTATTATGTGTGCACTTCAGGTACACATGTGGGCACTTTAGGGCACATATGGAATTTCCAACATAAACGTGACTTTGCATTATGGGACAATGTTAACTTGCTTAAATGATTACTTGCAACCTATGAAAAAATATAAAAAAACAACAACAATGGAAAGCATCAATTTAGCACTATCACACGCTAAATTGATTACAAATGTTTTGTATTATCTCACTTTGATTTCTATATATACATCAGCTGTAGTAATATACATGTATATATATTACAAATAAGTGGTATGTTTTATTTGTGTTGTATCTTAAACTGGCCAATACATGAATCAGACAATAATGGATTTTTACTTCTAAACACCATGTTTTCTCGAAGCAAAGCATCTTTTACCATTTACCCTGCCCCTCCTCCCTATGAATGGAGCTGAACTCCATCCCATTGCATAAGCTGGATAAAGTACCAGCGGGTGATTCAACATCTCAAGAGGGACGACTTAGAGAGCAGCTCCTCTCAGTAAGAGGGGCAGGAGAGTGGCCCATCTGATACACAGAGGAGCCCTCTAGTGAACATCGCATGTAAACACAAGTAGGCTCATGATGCACACTTGCAGGGACTACAGCTTGAAGCTGAAGCTTTAAATGTTATAGTCTATCAGCTATATGGTTATTGGGGTTATGATCTTGGCATTGGCTGTGATAAAGGCCAGATAACTGGCTCAAATGTTCTATACATGGGGAACAGACATCACAAACAGTCTTTACTCATTTATGTAATCACCCACTGTAAAAAAAACAACAGATGGTTTCTGATTGGAATCCAGAGAAATAAAGTAATCCCAATGGCTTCCTTGTCAGATGACGTTTGTTATTTCCCTGAATTCTAACTTAAATGGTTTTTCTGAGCATGGAAATGTTACATTTTCAGACAATTTGGCAGGCTTTTTAAAGACAGAAATAACAAATAATTAACACATAAACAAATGAAATTGTAAATCTAATCTATTTTGTATATATATTCTCATATTCTGATTTAGTTCTTTCGTTCGTTCGTTCTTAAACAAGTCAAGGTTTTTGGTCTAGTGATTTAGTTTAGTCTTGGCAGACTGGTGGTGGGTACTCACATCCTCTCGGTTCCAGGTGCGGCGTCGAAGGGCGCGCAGGTCCTGCCCGTTGCTGGCTTGCGGACGGAGTTCTACACCCGTTGTGGTGATGTCAGGGGCGCTGCCCAATGTCTCGGCAAACACCCGGTCATCAAGCTGCCATGCCAACAGACACATGATATAATACTATATTCTCTATTAGATTAGATTTTATCTATTTATTTTATTGGAAATTCAAGAAGAACTCAAGTAATTTTCAGTCTATAGCCCTGTTGACATAATTAAACAATTGCAAAAGAACATCCAGTGGCAGATTTTCACAGGAATCGCTGTAAAAAAAAAAAAGGCTTCGGGCACGTTCATTTCCAATTCAAAGTCATTCCATTGACAATCCCATGAGGACTCTCTACCCATTTCAGCTACATGTGATACGCACTATCATGCTCTACTAATTAAAATAAAGTGTGTGTGTGTGTGTGTGTGTGTGTGTGTGTGTGTGTGTGTGTGTGTGTGTATGTGTGTGCAACCAGGCAGATGAATCACAGGCCATGACATCACGCATGACCCAGCTGCGCTCCGTGAACATGGCAGAGTGTTATTCAAAGCGAAAAGGCTCCACCACAATTTCGCTGCACTCGTAACAAAAAAAGAGTAAATCTCAGAAAGACTCTTCTGCACTGTAGTAAGCATCGACCAGCATCAGTGAGTTAAGCAACAGAGGAATCTGCACATGGAAAAGTCCTGTGGAGGACCAAGGTCATTCTATCCATTCTACCCTAATAAAATTATAGAACAAACTTCATGTATAGTTTGTGGACATCCAGACAACGTTCATGTAGGTTCCTAGAGTATGAAGCATGCAATTTATATGATGGTCTAGGCAAGAGTAGCATTAGATAGGTGCTATTGTATGTGGCCTCTAGGGTGCAGATGATGACAGTGCATTGGGGCATTAAGATTGGCCCACATCACATCAGGATCCCAGAAAGGACTAGCCTGCAAAGACCCTGGTGCAGAAAACCTCCAGGGCATTTACAGCTTCGGATGTAGACGTCCCTTTGACAGTTCTATCATGAATGGAGTAGAATGGAGTGGAATTTTCTTTTTACACCCAATCCAGAACTTCTCCATGCAGTAAGATGGAGAAAACAACGACCTTCATATTTTTTTTTTACAGAAACACCAGAAATGTGTTCTTCCTTGACAGTTAGCACTCACCGCAGAGGGGTCTGCAGCAGATGAAGGGCTCACTGAATCGATCTCACCGGCAACGTCATGAATCTCACGAGCGAGCATGGCCAGGTCCTTAGCCAGATCTTGACTGATTCTAAAACAGTTGTAGGGATATAACATTTTTTTTACAGTGAACAATTATGAACAAGATAATCTAATCGGAATTACAGTAATTGTGCAAAAAAAAAACGATGGGCACAATGAGGAAAACAGGTAGAAACAGGAGAAACTCATTTAGTACATGTATAGCAGCACTGAAAGCGCATTTGTGAAAGTGATTAGTGCATTTTGCAAACAAATGCTTGAATGAAAAGCTGCATGTGTGGTATTATAGATAAATAATAAGCAGTGTTTCCCACACATAGACTAATTTGTCTAATACATGAATCCACAGATTCAACACCGGCTGCCACATATTGAGTTTCGTTTTTTTTTTATTTTAACTGCTTTTCCTTTCACTGCTCTCCCTGCGTTTCTCTGTCACTCACGCATCTCTCTCACATAACCTACACCAGCATTTCTCAAAGTGTGGGGCGCGCAGGGGTAGCCTACTGCAGGTGGGGCGCGAGGAATCGGAATAAAACGAGCATTTTATGTCTGTCTTTTAGGTTAGTCAACAAAAGAACACCCACTCACAATGGATTCAAAATTAGCATGTAAACACCTTAAAACACATTAAAAGATAGAAAACCAGAAAAATTAAGCCTGCCTGAAACCATATTGAGCCAAATAATAATAGATGTCGGCATAAATTGTAACATAGGCTCCTTAGGCTACACAACGGCTGTGTACCAGTATTACGTTCAATGGTTAAAAAATGGACGAATTTAAACAAGCAGTGGTGCAAAAATGGGGTATGCAGTATTTGCGGTGCATATGGGCGCACAGCCACAAAATTTGGCGAGAATGAGAATAAGACAGGCGGACAAAAAAAAAAAAAAACGAAAAGTCAACCAAAAAGAAAGTATGATGATGAGTTTGCATTTGGATTCACAGTTGGGGATGAAGAGCGACTCATGTGTGTTAGACAACTGGCAGCAGACAGTATGAGGTCTAACATTGCACAGACATTTGGAGACTTCACACCCTCGGCAGTTAGGTCTTTACCCAGAGTGGGGAGGAACTACTAGGATGTGTCAACACACTTACCACTACACTGAAACAACTGTATGAAAAAAGATGACCATTTGTTTCAAGTAGACAGCAGTGGCACAGAGTACACTGAAATGCACAGATATCCTGTCAAGCTATCTGTCTGTTTATCTATCAGTCTGTCTGTCTGCCAGTCATGTGAAAGTAAAATGCCTACAGATGATTTATGGATGGAGTCGATTGAGTTGCTAAATACAAATGCAGTTGATCTGATGCGTGTTTACCTGGCGATCTCTTCGCTGTGTGCGGTCCAGTCCCTCATGTAGTCATCCTGCTCCCGGGAGGGGTGTCTCATGCCCATGGGGCTGGGGGTGGCGGGGGCCGAGCCGCCCAGCTGGGTCACCCTCGGGGCCAGGGGCCGAGGCCGGGTGTGCTTGGTGGAGTGGCGGTTGGAGCCGAACTCATCCTCGGAGGTGGAAGCGTACTCAATGGGCATGCGTCGCCAGCGGTTACCAGCTGCACAGCGGAAGCACCCGGAAAGAGGCGAGTGTGTGTGTGTGTGAGTAAAAGAGAAAGAGAGAACGAGACAGAGACAGAGAGAGAGGTGTAATTACATTTATACTCAATTCAATTCACAATTATTTTCCCAGAAGCCTGTGGTATGCTGAGGAAAATCAAATTACAGATACAAAAAAGTTAACTTCTATTTAGGCTACTTCAGTTCTCTCTCTCTCTCTCTCTCTATATATATATATATATATATAAATATATATAAAAAAAAAATATATATATTTTACACCA
This sequence comes from Limnothrissa miodon, assembly GCA_017657215.1. Taxonomy (NCBI): domain Eukaryota; kingdom Metazoa; phylum Chordata; class Actinopteri; order Clupeiformes; family Clupeidae; genus Limnothrissa; species Limnothrissa miodon. The sequence goes on from JAGFZM010000016.1 coordinate 78,472, forward strand.
TTAACAAGGTTCAGAGTAACTCCACATTTTATTGGTAGACTTCTGAGAGCCCTGACATTTGAAACGAGACAATGAGAATTTTGAAAGTGTACTGGTACTTTATTAAAAACACAGGTTATAAAGACAGTACCTTCTCAGAATTTCCCGGTCACCGCCATCTTGAAATTAAATCACGATAAGTCGATTGACGAGCTACAACTTTATAAATGCCTTTGGTCAAACTCTTTTAAGTTTCATCATTTGTTGGTGCTTTAGTGCTCATGTAGATAGTCACCATATATTTTCAGATGAAATCCAAGCACTTCAACACAATATAATTTTCAATCTGTTCCCCTGTTCTATCTGTTCGTCAATCGACTTTTCGTGATTTAATTTCAAGATGGCGGTGACCGGGAAATTCTGAGAAGGTACTGTCTTTATAAACTGTCTTTTTAATAGTACCTGTACACTTTCAAAATTCCCATTGTCTCGTTTTAAATGTCAGGGCCCTCAGAAGTCTACCAATGAAGTGTGGAGTTACTTTGAACCTTGTTAATGGTGTAAAAATAGCGATTTAGCTGCATAGGCAAAGTGATGCCCGTATAGCTAGCAGTGTAAGGCTAATGAAAGCTTCGGCTAAAAAACGGTTTAATGCGGAATGCTGGGGGTGAACGGAGGTGGGCATTGGATATATGGTTGTACTCTGTAACATCTTTCAGTACAGTCTAGGTCCAAATCACACCGGCCTTTTCCTTTAATGTGGCAATATTGGTAGTCTAAGGCATAGCCAAGTATCCCACCTGCAGAAGTGTTGTGGTTGTAAGAGCTTACAGCCGATTTATCGGGGAGTTTGGAAGCGCTGTTTGCTCGGGCTCTTGGCGTAGCAGCAACAGTGGAGGGGTAGGCACCAGACCTGAAGCCTGCCCTGGCTGAGTTGTCAGAGGGAGGCCGCAAGGGCAAGCCCCGGGTCCGGCTGGAGGTTGCTTCCGAGTCACTCCGCGCTGATGGTGAGCTGACGCGTGGTCTTCTCGGCTGGGCCAGTGCCTCGATCCGGGATAGCGTCCTTCTGCCGGCAGAGGGTCTGGAAGCTGAGCTCGCTGTTGATGCCTCGGATGCCACCGACATCCGATCTACATCGGCCAGGTCCATCTCCGGAGATTCCCCGAGGCGAGCGCGGCGAAGGAGGGAGGCTCGTGTTGGTCTGGGTCGAGGAGCAGGTGAAGGCTTGGAGGCAGGTGAGGCAGAGGACGTGACGGCCGCCGACCCCGATGCTGCGGTTCTCCCTCGGCCTGCTCGGCTGCCTGCCGGTTCCGCTTTAGAACCGGACTGTATTTGCCCGCGGCCCCTTGGTGCAGCGGATGATGATGGAGGCTGCGTATCTGAGAGAAGCGAGGAGTTTAGGTCGTCGTCGGTCAGCTCGAGAGACGTCCATGCTCGTGATCGTGGTCCCGCCGTCGGCTGAGACGCCATCCCCCTGTCTTTACTTGCGGTGGCGCCCACCGCCACCCTTGGTGGCCCGGCTCCCGGACGTCTCTTCTGCACCACCTTGCGCCCACCATCGCCTCCGGCTTGGCTCACCGTGCTGGTGGTGTCGATGTCCGACTCTGGGGACATTGACCCCTCCAACGAGTAGCTTGGCGGGTCGGCTAAGTCAGACAGCGTAGTCTCCAGGAAGGCGGCCACGGCTTCGTTGTCCCTCAGCAAGGTGGCGGCGTCGATGGCATCGGTAGTCCCCCCGGTGTCTCTGGACTGTGCAGACGTTGCAGCGGTTGAGCTGGGGCCGAGGCTGTCAATGCACGGGATGAGCTCCAGGGGCACGCTACCGCTCGGCCTCTCCACGGTGAAGCTCTCCTGCCTCAGCAACGGCTTCCCGAGCTTCTCCCTGTCCTCCTCCCTCTTCTTCCTCCCCCCGCTGCTGCCCGTTGACTTGCAAGGGGAGCCGCCCTGCTGGCCGATGGTTTGACGGCTGCCCGTCTCTGTGCCTCTCGGAGCTTGCTTTGCACCACCTCTGGACGCTTGGTCGGCAATCACCGGGGGACCTCCAACGACTCTGTGGCTGGACCTGGAGGGACCCTGGAACTGGCTCTCCTTCTCCTGGGTCTCCGTGTCTTGTTTCTCCGAGGTGGGGGGCCATCGTGCCGGCCTACCCCGGGAGCCGTCCAGAGTTGTCTCCTCCAAAGGAGGCTGGGGCAGGGTCCTTCTCTTGCGCTCCGTCTGACTGGATGAGGGCACCGACGCCGAGCTATGGGAGACTTCGCTAACATCTGCTGAGACAAAAATAAAACAACAACATCATCAAAGGGATGACTCATCATGACTATCCCCGGGGGAGGGGTGATGGAGGTGAAGTGCCAATCGGTAAATGGAGGGTTGCAGGGTTGTTGTTTACTATGGCTGCAACATTAAATATTTATAAGCGCACTGATGTAGAATAGTGCTTACACTTCTCTAACAGATCTACAACATAGGTGTTTCATTAACGAGGAATAATTCACTTTCAACCAATCAGAAAACTGTATTTAATTTCTCTGAGTGATCATATGATATAACAAAGAAAATTATTAGTACCTTTCTTCTTTACACAACCTTGTCATGACCATATCCTTACATATGTAGACACTTTGGGTAAGTGAGGGTAAAAGCAAAAACACTATGAGCAAAACATCCCCGTTATTCAAGTGCAGAAAAACAAGTTCTGTAGAATGAATCAAAAAGGGGCAAAAAATGATTTCTGCTTCAAAGCTGCAATAACCTTTCTAAATTTAATTCGTCATTCATGTTGTCAGAACACCTGCCGACAATGCTGTCAATATGATGAGGTGTTGCTAGGTTAGTACCTTTCTCGTCATTGACACATGTGTGTGACTCGGCCCCGGAACCTTCCGGATCAGTCCTCACATGACTGGCAGCCAAACTGGCCCACTGTGAGACCCAGCGAGGGCCTCCAACCACCACCAAATCCTCTGGCAGCACCTTGAACGAGGCAAAGAGACTTAGACCGATTCACCCCCTCTCTCTCTCTCTCACACACACACACACACACACACATACATGCACACACATGAACAGATTAACCCACTTTTAAAAATGGAGTCATCAAGTATATAAAAACAAACAAACCAGCGTGGAGGGTAAAAATAGCAGCGCTAACACCCATAACCCACACACGCATAAACAGACTTGTAACTCGGCATGAGGACTGCAGCTGAAAGTTGAACATCTGTCAGAGGGTTGATGCGTACCTAAAATTTGCCATTTTTTCAGGGAAGTGTGTTGAAGGACAAACAAGATACTAAATGTTGCGATTTTTTGTATCTTTTGGATTTTGATGCAGCGTATGGTGCGCTGAGATGCAGCAATGCAGTGACGCATAAATGTTAACATAAATTAACTGTTTACTACAGTAGTTTAGCACCTAAGAGTAGGTTATGAGCTTTATATATATATTTATTTTATTTTTTTTAAGTAAAAGAAATATTAGCATTGCCATTAAAATATCAGCATTGTTACCATTACTGTGCTTTTATTTTAAGTTTAAAATTTAGTCATGTATCAAAGCCTGTTTATCAAATACAATGGGGGAAAATCAGTGTATGTGTATATAATAAGTAATAATATTTTTATTACAGTATAATTTTTAATATTTCTAGGAGCCAACTAGGTCTAACGCTGGTGAATTTGGGCAGTTGGAGCAGGTGGAGTTGCTAGTATGTTAGCTGCAGCAGAGCTGGGAAAGCGGGTGGAGTTGCTAGTATGTTAGCTGCAGCAGTGCTGGACGGCACCTCAGAGCCCATATGGGCGGCAGCTCTTCTGCTCTCTACTGCTCCCGGCCTGGGGCATATGCTGACACGGTCCCGCTGGTGCTCGGGGTAGCGGAGCTTAGTCAGAGCCTGGTTATCTTCCACTCCGAAAACCTTCCCAACACGCACGTCCGGACGCACACGCGTGCGCACACACACACACATACACACACAAGCAGAAACACCATATGGTGGTCATTCCTTTGAGGCTGACCTAAATGCGTTTGCAGAATATGTTACATTCTGTTTAGGGAGATGGATGGAGGTGTATATCAGTGATTGGTGTAGTCTGAGTGGCTGAGACAAAAAGGCCATGATAGGAGCTATTGGACCTGAAGGATGGTTTTCAAACGTATGAATGTATGTCACGAAAAAAAAAAAGAATGGTACTTACATTGCCTTTGTAGCTGTTTAAAAAGTACCTTTTATTGACCATGAAAAGATTTCCAACTTCTAGATGTTATGGTAACAATGCAATGACAATGCAAATACCGTATATGGAATGATGACTGGTCCATGGTAAACTTTGGCATGAGTGACACAAACATTTAGATTTCTTATAAAAAGCACAATATTTCAGACCTCAATTTGACTTCAAATACCATCACAACTACTGCCTACACATCCCTATGCACCTTTGGCTACGCAGCTATCACTTTAGTTATTGCATTTGCTTTTTCTGGAAATATTCAGAAATAAGGCAGAATGGCCCTCTCATTTGTCCAGTAAAATAAGCTGGAGGAGACAAAAAGAAAATGGCAGACCCTGACCCACTAGTTTTCTCACCTTGTCAATCATCTGTCTGGCTTCCTCCACCTCCTGACTCCCATTCTCTAAATCAATGGTGTATGTGCCTCTGTCACTGAGGTCATCGCTATGGCGACCCCTTGGCAGACCCTCTCGATGGTCAGGCTGAGTCTCCCTCGTCCCTGCGGAAGACGGCCCCGATGTGGGGGCTCGTTGCGAGGAAGAGGGAGCGGTGGTGGTTATGGCTTCCCTCGTCTCCCCTCCGATGGGTGACACCTTCTTGGGTGGCACAGGTGGTCGGTGTTTGCGCTTGTCATGGTGGTTGTGGTAGGGGTCGTCTTGGCCGTGGAGGGCTCCGTCGGTCCTGACGATGCCCGAGCGGAAACCGCGAGCACTCCCACGCTCCTGCAGCAAGGCTCGACGGGTGCTGAACTGATCGCCCAGGAGATTCTCTGAGTCACTCTGGGTACCATCCTCATGCTTACTGCCTAAAAGAGCAACAGAGTGTTTGTGTGTGTGTGTGAGAGAGAGAAAGGGAGAGAGAGCGCGCGCGCACGCGAGAGAGAGAGAGACAGAGAGAGAGAGAGAGAGAGAGATAGAGAGAGATGGGCAGATTGAAATATGAGGAAAACAGCACAAAGCAAAAGACAAGAGAAGGTAGACTAAGGTGAGTGAACACAGGCCAAAGAGCATTCAGTCAATGTGTAGATTTGTGTGTGAGGGTTCAGCCAGTGAGGGAGGACATCAAGGGGTTTCATACTGTGGTTGAGATGGAGACATTTGGATAATAATTAAAAAAAAAAAAAAAAAACGGCATAAGAATGGAAGGCGAAAGCAGGGCACATGTGACTAAACATTTCATGCTTGCAGCACCAGGAGATGAGATCATACACCCTGAGGCAAGAATGATCAAAGTGTTTACTGTGTTTTTATTTTCTCTATTTATCGCGCTCTGTACAAGCTAGCTCAGTGTGCACAGTACAATCTATAATTGTGAGTAAATGTATCATGATTATAGCTTTGAACATGTGCATATTTATATTTATAATATTTATTACATAAATGCATAATTGTAAGAACATGGCATTGGTGTATGTATTGTTTTTATAAACATTAATACATATATATAGTATTGGAATCAGAATATAGATTTATATAACTAGGTTATGAAGTTTCATCAAGGCCTGACTAAACTGACTTACATATGACATGAAATTTGTTCATTCTGTTTCTGCTGTTCCCGTCATTAGAGATGAGGTGGAACATTATGTTCTTGAGTTGTTTTGGGGCTTGCACTATCTGCATATGGGCATCTGCTCTAGCATACCATACTGGCACTAATCACGGTCTGATTCAATGCGGACCTAACGACATCTTCCATTACCATGGAACCTCAAAGTCAGGCTCAAAGTCATGTCTCTCCCTTGATGCACAGCTTTGTAAATAAAACTGTCACCTGTTCTACTATATATGTGAATATATATATATATATATATATATATGTATATGTATATAACTATGTGTGTGTGTATCTATGTGCACAAGCATACTTGTGTGTGTATCTATGTATATGTATGTGCATGTGCGTACCTCTTAAACTCTTCAACTGGACAGGCACATCACTCTTAACACTGTCTCCATCGTCATCAGCAACCGACTCCGACCTCGCCAGCGGAAGCTCATTCTGGGCCAGCCAATCAGCGACCTTCACCTCCGCTGCCACCATGGCCGCCTGCAGGGCGCTTAGCTCCTCCCCGGCACCTCGCTTCGGCCGTGGTCGGTGCTCCTGGGTGCCCTTCAACCCCCGCTCCTTCACCGTGACCTTCGAGGGTGTGTCAAAGTCAATTGTGAAGGAGGCGTGGCCGTGGGTGGTGGCCTCTTGAGGAGGGGTGGGGTCTATTGCCTTGGAGACCTGATGAGTTTTAGGGTGGGTGTTGCCAACCGCTGATGCTGGAGCCTCTTTGGAGGGGATCTCAAAGTAGCTGGGCTCCTGGCCTGGTCCTTGGTTGGGTCCCTGAACAATTCCTGGCTTTTGTCCATCTTTAGCATCTGCAAGCGCCATGTCAGTCCAACACAGAGTTCATTACTAGTTGCTCTAATTTCGTGTGGCCAAAAATATGAAACGTGTCTTAAGTCTTTTAAAGCTTTGTCAACTCGTTGTTGACTTCCTGAAGTATTTTCTGAATGTGGAATCAAATTACATATAAACTTTGAATTTAAACTCTTCTTATGGGATAGATGTTTTAGATTGTGTGCTCTCTCCACAGAAACTCAGTGCAATAGGTTCATTAGTAGGACTTGGCCTGACATACCTGGTTCACATCTGGCCTGTTTGGAGTCAGAGGGCTTGTTATCCTGCTTCACTGAGTTCTCGTCGTCGGCATCCCCATCCCCCCACCAAGATGGCTGCCCGTAGAGTGGCGTGCCTCTGTGCAGCACGGCTACATCGGCTGACACCAGAGAGAGAGAGAGAGAGCGAGAACTGGTTCAGAAAAGAGTAAAGCCAGGCCGAAAAACTTACACACGCATACTAGCGTGGGCCTGTTCCTATAGCACATACTCTCATTACTGTGGACAGACAGACAGACAGAGGCAGACAGACAGATAGATAAATAGATAGAGATAGGTAGATAGCCAGACAGATAGATAGATAGATAGTAGGGGTGGGCGATATAGTCTAAAATTTATATTGCGATATATTTTGAACCATAGACGGTAGATGATGTACATCACGGTATAGTTTGGTATGGAACTTACAGCGTAACAGTTTCTTAATGGTTACCATAGCATAAAGTCAATATGTACAACAGTTGTTTAGTCATCGTTCAGAGGTGTTTATATTTGACTCTCAAATTCACACAGAAGTAAACTGGTAAGCTGCATTTGTGTCAGGCAGTAGCTGTTCAATTTATAGGCTCTTACACAGTTTTGTTGTAAGAATGAAAAGGTGCTATCAATAAGGTGAAGCTACAGGTCAACATTTTTTCACATGGTTGTGGAGACGCAATGAGCCTATCACGGTATGCCGATATGACCCAAAATCTCTATCATTGGCCAAATGCATATTGCATACGGTATATATCGTCTATATTGCCCACCCCTAATAGATAGATAGATAGATGGATAGATAGTAACAGACAAATTACAGTAGAGAAGGCTGTGTGGTCAAAAGTTAACCTCAGTTCATCAAATGCTTTGGCTCAAATAGTTCTTGCAGGATTTAGTGGTCCTAAGTTCTTCAAGTGAGCACAGCAAAAGGCATCAGCCTTAGTCATTCCCAGTTCCAACCACCTCACCTGCTGCTTTTTCATCTCCTTTGGGAGCTTCTGAGGGTTTGGCTGGGCTCCCGCTGCTCCCCTCAGCACCTTTGGGTTCTGCCGTTCTAGAACTTTCTCCCGCCTCTACAGGCTTCTTGGCCAGCTGGAGCTGACTGGAGAATTTTTCATGCTAGCCAATGGGAACAAATGGTTTTAAATGTCTGATATTTAATCATATCTTCCCAAAATACAAATATTACTCAAAATCTACTCAAAATTTAATACTACAGTAAGGTATATTTGTATAAAATTGCAAAGGGCCTTTACACATTGACTGAGTAGCTTACAGAACAGGCAAACTACATTAGGGATGAAGTCAGTCATTTTGTGTTATTGTTTAAAGGGGCAGACTGAAGATTGTTTGTTTCCATCTGCAGCCAGGTGTCATTTACTTCAGTTCAATTAGTTCAAGTAACCTAAGCCTTATTGTGACTGTTACAAAGTGTTAGCAAGAATGTATGACTGTGTTCTGTGTTATTGTTTGGGGGGGCAGCTACCTCATTTGTTTGTTTTCAGAGCATTAGAGAGTATCAAAGAAAGCGAAGGAATTGCAGGGTATCATAAGGAAATATTATGATATAAAAAGTTTTATGAAAATTGACTTCTTCAATGATAAACTAACATTTCTGTCAGTCTTTCTGTCTGTCACAGTCAAAAGCCCAAATCTAACCAACAAACTGAAATAGCATCTTCACAACGATTGGGTGCTTCGAAATAAGCATCACCAATGTTTTGTGCCTCTTTACACTTTCAATACTGGAGGAAAAACATACTGTATTATGACACTAAAAGTCTGTTTCTGTGTGAGTGTGTGAACACACCTTTAGTGCCTCCTCAGGGACGTGCAGTTCCCCTCGTACGACAGTGAACAGATTAGCATGTGCTCATGGTTAAGGACAATTCGGCAACAAGCACACTGAATACTGAGTCAACATACATAGACTAGTTAACCAGAAACACTATTATGCAGTGTTGTTGATACAAGAAAAGGATATCATAGCCAAATCTCAGTTTGTCCTCCATTTTCAGGGTTGTGTAGACCTGCTCCTGGATTCGGACATCGTTCACAAAAGTCTGCAAACAGAAAAGACAGAATAAAGTGAGGAGGCCAGGCCGGGGATGTTATTGAGACACGCTCACAAAGTCAATACAACTGAGGCATTATAGTTCAACTCACTCCATTAAGGCTACCGAGGTCCTTCACTTTGTGCTCATCCGTGGCAGGGTCATAGTTGATGACAGCATGCTGTTTGTCAACACTCCGAGACTGCAGACAACAGAAAGACAGGCATGTGTCAGCATCTCCGGACACGCAGACAAATGTCGCCCCAATGGCTGTGTGAGCATTTCTTTTACCTGAAGCATTAGCTCACAGTCGTCTCGGCCCACGAAGATCATCTCGCGGGGCAGGCGGTGGCGGGTGCCCCCACTGCTCACCAGAAACCAGGAGGTCAGACTCATTTCTGTGCAGTTGGATCCCACTCACATCTGGACCTATGACAGCTATGGCATCTTAGTTGATGAGAGGCTTCACCTTTGAGGAAACACACACACACACGCATGCACACACACACACACAAACACACAAATAAACAATATTCTTTGAGATGTGATCACTATAGTCAGAAGTGTCAAAAAGCAAAACTATGACACAACTAAAAATCAACAGGCCTCTAGTTTTAGTTGGTACAGAATCATTAAACCTCTCCATCCATAAGTATCTCTGCAATCATTCTCTTTCTAGTGTTGTTTTTCTCTGTGTGTATCTAATTACAGGTACAGGCACATATTCCCACAGGCCATCATTCATAGTGTATTGGGTTTAGCTCAATGAGAGCTTCCCATGGGCCATCATTGGTTGCTAACAATAGCTAGCAACCGGACATTCAATACATAACAGGCTACAAATTCCAGAAAATTCCACCCATTCCAGCCTAAATAAAATAATCCCCCTTCTATCCTGGAAATAGAGCTGCTTGGAATTAAATTATACCATTTGCACAGAGTCACACCGGGAGAGAGCTTTTTTAAAAGTCAGGAAAGGCATCATAGATGCTACGCCAACTTAACTCAGCAGATAAAATGTAACAACCATAATGCTGATTCTATGGGTGCTGGCTTGTTGTAGACTAGACAGTAGCCTATTCATCTGCAGATGTCAGGACTAGTCAAACTGCCTTACATCATCATAGTGTAACCAAAACTGTATTAAGAACACACCCTTGGTCTACTCACTTCAAGTGTCGTCCTACACGCCACATATTCTGACAGAACTGGGACGCTGAATGGCGTAATTTTATTTCTCTAAAGGAAAAGCCAAAGCAATAAACAACACGTTTACCATAAACTACTAAAACTTAGATATGCCAAGTCATGCATTTGTGCCAATATTACCGGCATATATGCTTAAATCTAAATTTCTCCCACAACCTAAAGCCGTTCGACAGGCATCTCGTGTGCGCAGGCTGGGTCGTGTCGAACAGACCATCACACCGGGAAGTCTTGGAAGCATGGCTTGGCCTTAATAGAGTGCAGTCCAGCGTAAAGCTACTTAATGGTACCGTACCATTAATTTCTGTAGGCTACCATTCCTCCCCAAGCTGCATCACAATTTCAGTTCAGATTCAAAGTGATATGACTACGTCAAATGACCTATTTGTATTTGCACGCTATAGACTAAAAGACATTTACACCATTGGAATAATTAGGAATCCGATATAAACACATTGTTGAAGTCTTTGTAGGGCCTATTTGAATAGTAAATTAACCTGATATTGACAATTTGAATGCTGATCGAAACACTGTAGCCTATTGACAATTTATTATCGATACAAACTGTGTCAACATAAACAAGAATCAGCTTTGTCTCAACAAAATTACATGGTTTCATGTAAGCTATGATGTACCAGACATGCTTAGACATAAATGTTGATTCTATAAAACGCCCACAGTACATCTAGACATATCCATACAGACCACCGATTTAGAGGATGCTCATGGATGTTGTCCGTTGATCTCCCCATAATGGGTGTAAGAATATACAGACACATATCCAGCATATATCTCGAAGCTCGACACATGCGCCATTGATTACCAACAAAATTTCAGAACAGTGTTGTTAATAGCCTATCTTAGGGATCATCAACATCATGTGTCATTTCCGAGTCAGGCCGTGTTATAAACGAAGACCCGAACACGGCTAATTAACCATGTCTTATTCCAGTCACTGTTTATTGTTTAAAACGGCATGTGTTCATCCTCGATAAATAAATATGCAGACTGTTCTTACCGTTTTGTATCCTGTTTTTTCGCTATAGCCAGGCTAATATTACCGTTGAGACTTTCTGCATAGATCATCATTCGCTGCCGAGCCCAAGTCAACGCTGTAGCTTTCTTTGGCTCGGGGTGGCGCTACAGTGATGCGTCTGGCATTTGGGAAAATGATTTACGTAAGTTACGCAATAGGCGTAGGCTTTTTAGACAGATGTCATTGCTTTTGTAATTTTTCTGTGTGGGTTTTAGCCCAAGTAAAATAGTTTTCCTTCGTTTTCCATCTCAGTCACCAATGGCAAGTCTTCCGGGGCGCATTAGAAGCCGCCTCCTAGGCTAGGCCACCTCTTGGGGAAAATGCTTTAGGAGAAAGGTAGGCTAAGGACTGTGTGAGTAGCATGAGAGGATGGGGAAACTATACAAAAAGTGGTATCGGCTGTGTATGCACAGCGCACGGTTCGTGACGCATTCTAAGTATAAACGGAAGGAAATTGTAAAGTGCAACTTTGTAATTATCCTAAATGGGTAATACATGTAAACTGAGCTCTATGCATTCTAAAACAAACAACTCTTTAAATGTAATTGCGTTTTCCACTCGTTAGATGGCCTCATGTAACCACATTTTCAGAGAGTCGATAGTTCATTGAATTTGACTGTAGAGGGAGTCTTACAGTAATAAACCGAAAAAAAAAAAAAAAACACTCGGACCGTCCACCTGGAGTCATGCTGGAAAAAAATCGCGTTGTCAATGAAAGATACAGTTGGAGGATTATTTAATTCAAAATGAAAATGCTGCCATACTGATAAATTTGTTTCATGAATATTACCTGAAAGATAAGGACTCGTGGTTGACAGTATAAAGACTTTAATAATACAACTTTCTGAAAATGACAATTTCCAAACGCAACACCCTAACCAAAATTAAACTGTGTGGGGTCTCATTTTGGATACTGCAATGCTCACATAGAATACTGTAAGTTGTTCAAGAGCTGAGTAGCATTTTCGCACTTCGGCTTCACTTGACTGTGTTTATGTTGAATGTTTTCACTTCCACATTACAATGTGGACCTAGAGGTGTTGGGGAAGGATAGGGCGGTCTTTCTCCTCCGTTTGCCGCGCTTTGCCTATAATCTATTTCCAAGATAAGGGGAAAGAGTGGCATCCAATTTCCTACAGAAGTAACCCTCCAGCGGACTCCCTGAACCAATGTCAATAATTGGTTGCTCTGCCTACTCGCCCACCCTACCCCTCACTCTCCCTCGCTCGATCTCTCTCACCCCCAACCCCTGAACCCTCCACTCATTGGCTTCCCAGGGTCTATTTTTCATATACGACCCATAATGATCGTCCATTGGTTTCATTCTTCTCCCCCTTCCCTCCCACCCGTGCGCCCGCACCGTCCTGCCCCTGTCGTGCGTGTCTGTGTCCATCTATCTCCTGACGTTCAAGTTCGCTGGAACGTCACGTCCGCACTTGAACTTGCAGCTCAGGGGGCTCCTTTGCCACCCTCTTCATCGGCTCTGTCGCTCACTTTCTTTCGGAAGGAAAAGCCATGAAGTCCGTTGCGCCGAGTATATGGTGCGCGCCTCCCTGGTATAACCTGTGATTCATTTTACGTATTTTTCCTTTGGATGTCCAGCGCATCGATGAAGACATTTTCTCCCTCCGGAGCCTATATTGTAAAGACTTTGGCATTCCCAATGTGATCCAAGCTGAAGGCTCCTATTCTCGCCATGTCTCGCCGCAAGCAGGGCAAACCCCAGCACTTAAGCAAACGGGAGTTTTCGCGTAAGTTCAGATTTTTTTTAAATGTTGTGTCTGTTTGTTCCCAGACAATGCATGACTCACGGGGCAACGTAGATAGATACCACGAGTACAAGCGTACTCTTTGGTTGGCCGTTCGAGCTTCGGACAGGACACTGTGGGTTCTCTACGACTGAGTAAAACAGTCCACCTTTGCCTTAAATGCTTTGCGCTGGTTCAGATTTAAGTAACACGAAACATTATTGAATATTCAGCTTGAATTTCCCCTTGGGGATCAATAAAGTATCTATCTATCTATCTATCTATTTGTTTGTAGCTAAACCGGCATTACTGCTTTGAGAAAGGATAGATTTATACATAAATGATACTGTGATACGACTGAGAAGCGTACTTACGTGGGTTTGCAAATTTTGGGGGGAATTATATTCATGTATGTTTGTCCATTTGTAATTAGTCTCTAGACTAAGCAAAACAATTCATTGTGGTTTTATGAGCCGCGAAAATGAACCAGGGTAGCTGGTAAAAAAAAATATTTAAAAAATTCACATCAAGCACAAATTCCGTTGTGAATGTAATTTTAAAGTACCCATACGTCTCCGCATGTTATGTTTAAGACGATTTCGGAAAGTTGTAATTTAGACTTTCCTAATTCTGTAGTTTGGTGATATTCTCGCCTGAGTGAGAAAGTTTCCCCCCAATTTATATTTATTTATTTACCAAAAGAGATTTGGCGAGTTGATTTATCCTACTCCCTCGAGGCGCACCGCACATTCAAGGCTACCTTGCGACCATACGGAGATCCAATTGACCACTTGATTGTGTAGCTTGCCAAGACCCTAAATAGTTTGAAAAACCAACCATGTATTTTAGATTTGCAATGTTAATTAGAGTCGAAATAAGTTAAATGCCGTTTCAATTTATGTCAAACTAAATGTTCTGGCATGCCCATGGTGGACCTGGTCCGCTTCAAATTGCTTCCCTACAAACGCGATCGATAGGGGGCAGATAATTGTCAAGAGACTGTAGGCCTATGTGAACTTGAACTTGAAAGAAGTGGTATTGTTTCGCAATACATATCTAAAATTATTTTCCAGCTAATATGATTATTGCAGAATAAACGTGTTACCCAAATTCAACCTATAGGCCTATAGTTGCAGGCATTTTCCGTGGGCGTTGGGCGTCATGTTTAAATCTGTAGCAAGCATTTTAATTGATTTGCATAATAAGAAAAATAACTTTAACCATGAAACCAGACGGACGCAAGTCTATTGGCACTGGAAACTGCTTGAGGTGTTATTGGGGTGGCAGTTGCCTGCAGTACAATGTTTATGTTCGATAGGGGTAAAGTGAAAGGTGCACCTGGTTTTAACCCTATCCGTTCGCTCATCTCGAGCGGATTACTTACTGAAGATAGGTCCCTGAGAAACGGAAACAGTTCCGCTTATATTAATACCGTCAAAATGCGCTGGAATGTCGCACAACCCCCGCACCCCCCCCGTTCGACCTGACACGAAATTAAGGGCGGCCCAGCACCGGCGGCAAGAATTCCCGTTATCTTGATATCCCAGTTTGGATAAGATTTCGTTCTGATTGCTCGTTCATATGCTGTCTGCCTCGGAGCCTCTGGGACTTACCCCACATACGCCCCTCAATATCTAACCTCAGTAGTTCAGAGGATCCCAGTACTTCCACTAAATGGGTTCCAATCATCTTGAAGTCAAATTAAAATCTATTTTTTGATTCTCTGAGGTGTTAAGTTCATTAAAACGTGAGATTGGCTTCATGATAAAGAGGGTCAAGCTACTTAACTCTGCTCAGCGACTGAGCCACACTGGGCAGTCAGTCAACTCTCCTTCTATTCTTTCTTCCTTACTTTAGTGTACTAACAAGCAATATATTAAGAACCATTGATATACCATTGGTGTCATCCACACAGTCCTCCATGGCATTTTCCATCCCAAAACTCTAGTAGAAATCACAAGAAACCACACTGTACCATAAACAAAGAAGATTATGCTGTACTCTTTCCTTCAGTTTCAGATCTCTAAAATGCATGCAATGGAAAACCCAGACACTGAATGATTTATACATACCCATTATATCCTTATGAAACATATCTCATTTAGTTAAGTTTGAAGCACCTAAATGCTTCAAATGAAGAGATAAGGAAGGAGAGTCACGGGTCATGGGTCAAGTCATGTTATTGGACACCCCTTGAAACATGTAGTAATAGTATCCTTGAGGTGCTGTTTAACTGTGGAGAGTTAACTTGTGTCTTTCCCTCTTGTAATTTTGTGCAGCTGAGCCTGTGACAGCCGACCTCCCCAAGGAGTCCCAGGATGCCTCCCGCCTGCTCCCGGCGGTCCCGAACTCTGCACCCAAGGGTGACCCGGACCTCCTGACTTGCGGGCAGTGCCACACCCGCTTCCCCTTGTCTGACATCTTGCTGTTTATTGAGCACAAGCGCAGGCAGTGCCACGGACGACTCTGCCAGGACAAGGACCTTGGCAACAGGCCTCCTCCATCGTCCTCGTCGCCGCTGACCACCCCTTCATGCCTGGCGCCTCGTGACCTTTTGACTCCCGGCCGTCGTGGACGCCACCCAGTGGAGGTGGCCATCCAGGTTACCCCACATGGCCCCAGGGATCCTTTAGCCATGGCCTCCCCTGGAATATGCCCCAAACAGGAGCCTATAACAGGTACGGGATGCATCACCAGTTGGAGCACTGCTATGGGTTTGGGATGGGGACAGAGTAAGCCCAATTTTGTGCCAGCGGTGCCAAGGAGTTGTTTGTGCAGAGCCGAAATGTAGGATCTCTCACAGATAATCTGTCACATCGCCTTATCAGTTTACATGATGTGTGTATTGAGCAAAACATGTGGGCTTGGCCTTGTTCATGAGTGGAAAAGAGGTGGTAATATAAGCCTTGCAGAGGCCTGACAATGGCTTTGTTGTTTTTGGAGATTGTTGGTAGGTCGACGTTTATGATCGGATTGGTTACTTTCTGGCACCTCCCCTCATCATTTCCCATATTTAGTGGGTAAATAAATCAGCATAAATAATAATAAATAATTAATAAATAAACACGGCGGGGCCGTCCTAATTAATCTCAGCTGTAGCCAAGGGCAGCCAAAGACTTTTTTTTATTTCAGAAATTTATATCGCCACTAATTGTCACCATTCCGCCTCGCTTTTTTAAATGAGAAGAGCTGCTTACAGTGCAACCACATCCGGAATCGCCTCGCATAAACACCAGCATAAAATCCTAAAGCACTTAGTGGCAACATAGCCTAGAGTCTGACCAAGCCCTAAGAATCCCTAGGAATGGTGTGTCAGGTTTTGAAGTTTCACTGCTTGGAAGGACGCTTGAATATCACCGCGTTATTGTGTGGACGTCAAGGTTTGACTGTCCAGGCTCCGGTTTGAAGTGGTGTTTTTCTGCGTCTCTCTCTGTGTACGTATGTGTGTGTGTGTGTGTGTGTGAGCGATGTGTGAGTGTGTCTGTGTATTTTTGTTGATCTCTGAAGCACTTTTCCACTGTGTGGCTACTGAGTGGAATGGTATGATATTCTTGATATATAAGTATTTTCCAGTGATACTTACTTGAACCGTTTTTTTCTAATGAATAAAAACAAACAAATGGAAAATTGTTCTTGGAGAAGGTGGTGAAGTAGCTGAATTATAGTCTTGGAACTTGTCCCCCTCAGCCTTTTTGGACACATCTAGGGTATCACTTTTCATGGGTTGATTTTATTTTCATTCTTTTTTTTCTCTTACAGTCAGAATATTTATGCTCTTCTTCAGCCTAGTTAGGAATACTGTCTCCCCTTCTCTCTCTCTCTCTCTCTCTCTCTCTCTCTCTCTCTTTCTTTCTCTCTCTGTCTCTCTTCGCTCATTCTCACATGCATGTTTTATGCTCCTGTCAGCTGCCTAACATGGCTGTAAAGCTAATCTACGCCGTATTGTGAAACTGTGAACATGATAGTCTGGGGTCAGTGACATTATATTATGCTAAAGAGCCCTGTTGGTTTACTGCCTAAACTCGGTTACTCCCGACAGCTCTCTGCATAGATATATGTGTGTATAGACTACACTTGCCCTGGTATATAATGGGAGTGGCCATGTTGTGTTCCACACAGTTTGCCAGTGGCTCAGCAGAGGTTAGTTAATGCGTCCGGGTCTGGGAGAGCAAAGACCCGACTGGACTTGAGTGGCGTGGGACCATCTTTGCAGGCTGTGGGGTGGGGGTGGGGGTGTGGGTTGAGGTTGGGATGTAAGGCAGTCGACATCATTGTTTTATACACACACACACACACACACACACACACACACACATACGTTTGCATGCACATGCACGCTGAAACAAACACACACACATACACACTTGTACACAGTCTGACAGTGCATCGTCGGAGCAGATGTCATCCATGACAGATGGAACACTGTGCAGTGTTTTGCTGTAACCGGCGGCAACTCGGTTGGGCCAGTGCTAGCTCGGACATTTGCATGATAAACATTTTAAGATATGCATATGGGGATGTGGGTGGGGGTGATATGTGAGTGTGTGTGTGTGTGTGTGTGTGTGGGAGGAGGAGGGGTGTAGTGTTAGGGGGCAGAGTGGGACCCCCTTTTCACACAAACTCTAAGCTGCTGAAGGGGGCCAGGCAATATCTACACACACACACAAACACAAACACACACACACACACACACACATAGAGAGAGACACACAGAGGGAGAGGAAGAAGCCACCTCCTTATGCCCTGGAGATGGTTGGTAGAGTGTGAAGTAGTTCTTCTGAATCTGTGCTTTCTCAAACAGCACTTCTGTCCCTAACACAGTGGCGCACCGTGTGTGTGTGTGTGTGTGTGTTAGATACAGCCACCTAACTAAAGTTCCCCGTCTGAGCCCTGTCTTTATGTGACAGACAGTAAGATTCACACTGATATTGACATTTGACATTGAATGATGTTTTTTGTGTTTTTGTTGTCATAGTTGTTGTGTTCTCAGAGTACACAGCAACGCAAGTCTCTCTCTCTCTCTCTCTCTTTCTCTCTCTCTTGCTCTCTCTCTCTCTCTCTCTCTCTTGCTCTCTCTCTTTCTTTCTTTCTTTCCCCTTCTTTCCAGCCCTCCTGCTCACAAACAAACAAAGCTATTTTAGCAGCAGGCCAGCCTTGGCACAGTGCCACCCTACAACCATGCCCCCCACAAACACACACACACACTCACACCACCACCCCCCACCCCCGCGCACCCTCTTTGCACTAAGACTGCGGGGCGTCTGTTGTTGGTGAGGTGATTTGGGGGGGTGGGGGGATGGGGGGGTCGAGGGGTAAGAGTGTGTGTGCGTGTGTGTGTGTGTGTGTGTTGTGGGGTGTCTGTTGTTGCAGAGGGGGTGTTGGGGTTTGGGGGAGATGTGTGCGGACAGAGGGGGCTCCATATTGCTGTTTGTCTCCTTCGGGTGGGGCAATTAAAAACAGTGGGTGATTGAGGCAGATGGGGGGGATGCTTTTAAAGTGTGTGTGTGTGTGTGTGTGTGTGTGTGTGTGTGTGTATGTGTGTGTGTTTGTGTGTTCTTTTCAGTGTATATGCAATTTTATGTCCTCCTCTCTGTTAGTGTGTGTGTGTGTGTGTGTGTGTGTGTGTGGGTGGGTGCCCCTGGTGTGGGTAGGAGACAGAGTGTGGGTTGTGAAAAGGCACCCAGAAAGTGGACAGACTGAAACAGAACACAGAAAGCAGATGATGAGGACTTGTAGACAGATGTCTTCATCAGGCATTGGGACTCCTGGGTTTTCCAGGGCAATAGGGAAGTGTAAACATCAGTGTGCATCTGTGTGTGTGTGTGTGAATGTGTGTGTGTGTGGGTGGGGGGGGGGGGGGTACATAAGTTTATAGGTTCAATGTGTTGTACCTGGTTAGATTGTTTGTTTAAATAGACAGAGATAGAAAAAGAGATAGAGTGAGAGAGAGGGAGAGAGAGATAGATAGATAGAGAGAGAGAGAGAGAGAGAGAGAGAGAGAGAGAGAGTAAGGGATAGGGTTGAAGGGGGTTGAAGGGGTGTGTGTGTATGTTTGTGTGTGTGTGTACACATCAAAGACTCTTTGACTTGGCAGATGTAGCCCGAGGACTCCCCTCTGTTGGCTCTGCCAGTGTATTGTTGGCACAGACAGGGTTTTGCAGGCAGTGGAGGGGAAATGTGCGCACACATACACACACACACACACACACACGCACAAACACAGCACGAGCAAGAGCAGAGCTTCCTGTTCTCAATCTGCCCTTACTCAAGAAGCCTCAAGGGGTTTCAGGTGGACATGTGGTCACATGGGCATGCACAAACACACACACACACACACACGCACGCACACACATTATACACACCTTTTCGTATAGGGTGACACCATGAAACCCAGGAAATCATCTCAGTCTCTTACATACATGCTCCCACTATTTCTCCCTGTACACATAGACATGTGCACACAGAATCAGTTCAAACACACACCGACACACACACACACACACACACACACACACACACATATTTGCCACTCTGCAGCAGGAGATTCAAAAGCGTCAGAGTCTCAGCTACACAGTCCGCTGATGGAAGCTGTCAGATGCATATGATCTTATTTCAGCCTTCCAGGGCTCCAGGGCCATCTCTCCCTATGCCTGCCCCAGAGAGAGGTGCTCAGTGCCAGGCTGGCCACAGCCACACTCCCGCCTGTCAGCAGGGGAGCCGCTGGAGCTGTTAGCTTAGCATCACGTTACACTGCACACACATGCACGCGTGCGCACGCATACTCTCATGTGTGGCCAGCGGCAGGCTGTCTGGTGTGTTTAAGAGAATGCTCCGTCAGCGGCTGCCAGGGAGACACACACACGCACACACACACATACATATACAGTACATACATATAGTCACACATTGTACAAATATACACATGTACACACATGCACACAAGTATACACCTTCTCCACAGATTTCTTTTCTCTGCAGAACCAATCAAGTGCACTGGAACATTGGGAATGTTGTTGGTTGCCAATGTGGAAAAAAGGTGGAAAAAAACGTAAAAAAGAAAAGGAAAAAAAGAATACATGCGACCTAAAAATAACTAAATAAAAGCTGATTGTTGTTCTCACTCTGCTTTTCATTTGTGTGTGTAGATGATGGGTCCCTCTCCATCTCCTTCTCTTTCTCTCTCTCTTTTCTCTCCCTCTCTTGTTCTTCTTCTCCTTCTCTGTCCATCAGAGATAGGCATGTCACTCCCTCTGACTCAGTCTCGGACTGTCTCTGTCCTTCACTTCTTTTATTTCTGTAGGAACTTCTTGTCCGGGCTTGTTGTCGTCCACCACTCATGCGTTTCTAAACTCTCACATTTTTTTTTGTTTGTTTTTTGTCAAGTTGTTGAAAATGGACTCCCTTCAGGGTCAGAGAGTAAGAATTCTCTCATTAGTCTCCCTCAGTCACGGACCCTAGATGCAGAGAGAGAGAGAGAGAGAGATGATGAGAGAGAGAGAGAGACATTTATTTTCTTACCTTCTATGCCAAAAGTAGGAAACGGAAAACAAGAAATTAGCCATCGTAAGCATAGAAGTAGACCTATCATGTCTGCTGTTGTGTATATAGTTAGCTTTTACTGGGTTCTATTGTGGCAAAATAAGGTTCTGGGTGTAGCCAAGTGATGGTGAGTTTTATCTATTGGGTTCCAAAAGCAGATATCTGATGTGAGAAACTAGGGGTCCTCCCATGTGAAATGTTCTGTCTCTGTGGATAGTTCAAAAGAAAAGGCCTTAGGATCATAAAAGAACACTCTCTGCCTTACCCATGTTTATCAGCATGCTCTTCATATTTCACCACACAGACACAGACACACACACACACACACACACACACACACAAGCATGTGTTTTTAAGTGTGTATATGTTGTTGTAATTGGGTGTATATGCTTAGGTGTGTAAAAGTGGCTGTATGGACAATAATCACGCATACCATGCCGGTGGTACCTCTCTATAGTGTGTATTCATGCATATGTGTGTGTGTGTGTGTGTGTAGTATTTGTGTAATGTGGGTGTGAGTGTGTGGTCGTCTGCAGCTGGCCAGCCTTATCTGTGTGTGGGGGCCTCTCTCAGTCTTTCTTTCTCTTTCTCTCTTTCCCTATATATCACTTACTCCCTCTCCCCTCCCCCTCCCACCAAACACTCTCTCTCTCTCTCTCTCTCTCTCTCTCTCTCTCTCTCTCTCTCTTAGTCACCCTACTTCCTAAAAGCAGCTCATAGACGGAAACTGTTTCACATATAAAGTATATATATATATATATACATATTATGGAAGGCCAAACAGGAAATATTGAATGAAACTTGATATATATTGAATGAAACCTGATATATATGGAATGAAACTTGATATTGAATGAAACCTGATATATATGGAATGAAACCTGATATATATGGAATGAAACTTGATATATATTGAATGAAACCAGATATGGAATGAAACTTGATATATATGGAATGAAACCTGATATATATTGAATGAAACCAGATATATATGGAATGAAACTTGATATTTATTG
>JAGFZM010000016.1:105684-125720 GCA_017657215.1 Limnothrissa miodon
TCTCTCTCTCTCTCTCTCTCTCTCTCTCTCTCTCTCTCTCTCTCTCTTTCTTTCAGACACACACACACAGCTTCGTAACTTGAGCCTAGCGTGCCAATGCATATACACACACACAGAACACATACAGTCTGTTTGGAGACAATAGAGATGACACACGGTACATAACCTGCATAAAAAAGGTATTATGGACAATCTCTGTGTGTGTGTGTGTGTGTGTGTGTGTATGTGTGGCAAGGTTGGGCTTTCACAGTGGTGTTCCTTACTGATATGTTTCTACTTTGGGTGGTTTCTCTGTGGTTCCAATGGGTAGACAGATGACTCTAGGAAGGATGGTAGGTTTGGATCTATTCTTTCTTTTCACTGCAGAGATGCATGACAAGGGTACATTTAAACAGTATATTTAATGTGTGTGTGTGTGTGTGTGTGTGTGTGTGTGTGTGTGTGTGTGCCTCGTTAGATTGTAAATTGGCATGGCGTATCATTTGTAGCTGACATAGTGTGTCCTGAGAACATGTTTACCCGCTGCCTCTGTGCCCCTCTGGTCCCCCATCTACACTCAAGAGCGTGTTCTCACCTACCTCTCTCTCTCACACACACACTCACACACACACACACACAGACAAACAAATATGTGTCACATATTCACAGATGGCTTACACATACTTTGTGTGTGTATGTGCACATGATACAGCCACATATAATACACATTTAATATATAAAAATAAATATAGATAGATATGTATCCACACACACAAAGTATGGGGCTGGAGGCAGCTTAAGAGAAGCAGGTCAAGTAGGAGAGAGAATGGAAGAGAGAGAAAGACAGGGAATGAGAGAGAGACAAAGAGAAAGGGAGAGAGAGAGAGAGAGAAAGAGAAGCGGTCAGGTTCAATGTTGTCTAAAGAGCCAGACCTGTCAGGACCGGCTGTTGCACCAGCGACCCCCAAGTGTTTTCCCCTTGCTGACCTTGATGTTTGTTTATCTGTGGAATGCAGACGTAAACATGGCTGTCCAGGCGCCCCAAACACGGGGCTCACATGTTGACATCCATCCTTTTGTTTGTGCCACTCGAGGTGTTGTTGTTTTGTTGTTGTTCTTGCTGCCGTTATTGTTGATATTGTTGATGTTATTGTTTTTGATTTGATTACATTCAGGTGTCCTGGTGGTCGCTCCACTTTCACTTCTATTCAGCTTAAAAGCTGAATCACTTGAACCCGTTCCATACTTTGCATTTAATAATTGTTGTCAATTGTCTTCATGCAAATGACCTCAAAACAGAAAGTTTTGTAGCCACTAGGGACAACTGTGAGCCTTCAGGTCAAGTACACAGTGAAGTACCCTAACCAAGGGCTTATTGTAGAACTATAGTGTGCTGCCATGGGCAGGTGGAGTATGCTGAGGCAGACCTCCTTATACACTCTGTGGTTTCTCTTTTATGAAACTTTGTTTAATAGTATCTCTCTCTCTCTCTCTTTCTCCCTCTCCCCCCCCCTCCCCATCTCTCTCTCTCTCTCTCTCTCTCTCTCTCCCTCCATCTCTCTCTCTCTTTCTCTCCTTTCATCTCTAATATATTATCTATCCTGTACTTTGTGCCACAGATTGGGTTTCAACAGGTCATGTGCCCCCTAGATGACTAAGACAATGCAAAGGCTATGTGTGTGTGTGTGTGTGTGTGTTTGTGTGTGTGTGTACTATGCTTTTCATTGTCTACAGTCATCGCGCATGGATTACTCTGACAATAGAACTTGTATCATGACCAGTTTCAGTCGAATGGCAGTGCAACGTCAAGACCCAGTTTGCCTTCCCTGAGGCAGCTCTATAGCCAGAGGAGTATCATGCTGTATATAGTGTGGGGTGCCATGGATACTCTGAGCTATATGTTGACCTGCGTGAGAATCTCAGTGGCCTCATAAGGAGGTCTGAGGGGTGGTGTGTGCGTGTGTGCATGTGTGTGTGTGTATGTGTGTGTATGTTTGGGGGGTATCAAGCCTGTGCAAATACTTGGAAATGAAGAGGATCTTCATATACCAGTGTCCCCTCCCCTTCCTGCCACTGACCTTTCTGCAACCCGTGAACGTCTTTTACTCCCCCCCCCCCCCCCCCCCATTTTCACCCCCCTCGCTCCTTTTTCTCCCCCCCCCCCCCCCCCTCTCTGTCTCTCTCTCTCTCGCTTGTCTCCACTCTTTCTGACTTTATTTTTTCTCACCCTTCTCTATTTCCTTGTACTTGACTGTCCAGTTCTGCCATGTCAGAATAAGAAGGGGAGTGACAAACAGAAACACTCTTTTTTTCCTTGGGCTACACCTCCCTCTATTTCTCGCTCTCTTGTCCTCTGAGCTCTTTCTCTCACCTGTTCTCTGAATAGTTGGCCCCTCATCTGTTCAAGGAAATGCTTTTAAATGTTTAGGCCAGCAGAGCTGTTTTTTTTTTTTTTTTTTTGACATATGTGCCAGGTCCCTCTAGCTGCAAGACCACAATGTCATGGCAAACGTGGCCCTCCTGATGTCATTGTTGTGCTTTTTTCAATATAGTGTCTAGTTTATGGACGCATCAAAATTTCTATAAATAAATTCAAAATTTGTATAAATAATCTTCAGAACAACCCTACCTGGAGCAACCTGACGGGACATGTAGTTTAGTGGAACAAGTTGGGTGAGTCTGTGATGAGTCTGTGTTATTGCTGTTTTGACCAGCAACTGTAGTTAAGTTCTCTGTAACTGTCTGTTATCTCAGACAGTTGAGAAGTTCCTGTTACCGACCTCTATGACGCCACCACTGAAGTGTGATGACGATGGCTGGGGGCGTAATTATAGCGCAGTCATAAAGGGGGGAGTGGTTAAGACCAGGGTTGGGCCCAGGCCCCTATCTCTGGCTCCCAGACACAGGGGAACCTCCCCAGACACCACTTCCTCTCTGGGCTTCATCAAAATAAGTCTACTAAGGATGGCTCGTGAGCCCAAAGTATTAATAGGGACTACCTTCTGTTGACTTTGTCTGTGTGTGTGAGTGTGTGTGTGTGTTTGTGTGTGTGTGTTTACTTCGGGAGTCATGAGCAGTGTTTTGTGTTTTGCCTGTTGCTGTGAGCTTGGTTTGTGTTTAGGTTTGAGTGCGTGGGCAACAGATGAATTTGCTACTGCCTGTCAATCCAAGGGGCGGGTTCAGAGATGGTCTTTCAAACGGCCTCTGCTCAGAGTAATTGGCAGATAAGCTACCACACTGGGACGTCTGGGCAACTCCTTGCATGGAGATTGCCATGTTCTCTATTGAGGCATGATCTACCCGCAGTTAAAAAGCATTTGTTTGGAATTCTAGGCTAGTTTATGCCGTTTCTTATTGCTCAGGGACAGTATTGATGGAATATCCATTTTAAATGTAAGCAAATGGCTTGTCTTGTCTCGCCTTGCCATGCAACACACACACACACACACACACACAAACACACGCACACAAAGAGAGAAAGGTTGGTCCCAGCAGGCTGTGCTGAAGCACACATTCCTCGCGCTGGCATAAACGGAGACAAAAAAGCACCTGGGCAAGCTGCTGCTTGTCCGCCACCTCTCTCCTGCCTCCATTCCATGCCGAACGCTCCTCCTGCCTTGAGCACCATTTTTCTTTACATCACTCTCTTTTTGCCTTTCTTTCTATCATATGTTCACCCCCCCACCCCCGCTCTCAGTTGTTTTTCTTCATGTGCAGTCACCTCCGACCCCAGCTGGCCAGGGATGTGCACAGTCTTGCTTGGCAGCGCCTCTCAGGAATGTCTGAATTTGTGGCCCCGGCTGGCTGTGAGGGCAGCCGCAAGGGAGTGGGAGGGAGAAAGATAGAGAGAGAGAGGAAGGGAGAGAGAGAGAGAGAGATAGAGAGAGAGAGAGGGATGGGTACGGTGTCTCCTGCAGCTGCCAGAGAATAAATCCAGCTGTCACCAGAGGGGACACTGCACCCTTTCACCACTGAACTCTTCTTTATTTAAGATGGCACCCAGGCAGAGAGAGAGAGAGAGCAGAAAAGAAAGTTTATGTGTCTTTGAAAGAGAGAGAGTGAGGGCGATGTTGAGAGGGAGAGTGAAACACTAAGATAAAGGGAGTGATACAGAGAAATAGGGAAGGTTTATTGTCCGGTGCTAACGAACATGTTGTCAGCGAGTAAACAAGCAAGTTCTTGGCGTTGGCCAGCTATGCTACCATGTTGCCATGCCTCCAGACCCAGTTGTCTGTCCCCATCCATAGGGCAATCAGAAGGGTGTGTGCCTGTCTGACAAAGAGGTATTTAAAGCTGACAAAAAGCTCTCTATACATCACCTCACCTCTCGCACCTTAGGGCCACTGCAGTCCCATAAAACACACACACATCTCTACTGTCTTATTTGCGTAATATGACACACACACACACAAATAGTGTACGTTCATCTCTATATGGTCCAAGTCTTGGCACCATTTTCGCAAGTAACATTCCAGCATGGGTGTGAGTTTCAGGGTTAGGCCGGGCTACCCTCCACACACACACGCACACACTGATTTATCTTTGCCATTAGATCTAAGGTGGTGAGACTCATTGGGTTTTAGCTTTTAATTAATCTGCAACAACCATTCACCTCCATCAAGCTCCCTCCCCATGCGATCGCTTATGGGATCTGATTTGAGCTTTGTGTTTGGTTATGAGGTATTTCATCACCGCAAATCCAATATACAGGGTACAAATATACAGTAAATCTGCATTAATCCAATATTCTATCACTGGCATGAATTATTGCCGCATAATCCTTGTCGTAAATTTGACGATCGTGCCTACACATGATCTTTGCAAGGTCACAGAGTCCAAGTGGTTAACTTAACATGTCATCAAGGGGGAACATATTGAGGTAGCACTGGTTTTCCTTCCATCAAATCACCACTGGGATTACTGCACAGAGAGAGAGAGAGAGAGAGAGAGAGAGAGAGAGAGAGAGAGAGAGAGGTAGAGATGACCTTTTTTGTCTTTTATCTTTATTGTTTAACATAGTCAAAAACACATTCAATGATGACTTCTGGAACTCTCCAGAATAGTTCCAAAATGCCCAGCGGAGGCTCAAAACTCATCCCCCCGTCTCTTTTTCTGCCCTTCTTGTTTTTCTACATTTGGCCCTGATCCTCCTCCTCCTCCTCCTCCTCATCCTCTCTCCTTCAGTGGCAGGAGAAGCAGAGCATGTGTTTCCGATTAGCCACAGGGCCCACCATCCTGCAGCCACAGACTGGAGAGGCGCAGTCGTCAAGTACCAGAGGATTGGACCATGGTGTGTGTGTGTGTGTGTGTGTGTGTGGGAGACAGAGACAGAGAGAGAGAGAGAGAGAGAGAGAGAGGGTCAGCCAGGGAAGGCATAGCCTGTCATATCTAAACATGGAGCCCATCTCTCCTACAGAGTGTGTGTGTGTGCGTATGAGGAGCTGAGCATGGATCCCATCTCTCTTATGGAGTGTGTGTGTGTGTGTGTGTGTGTGTGTGTGTGTTGGGGGTCTGATCACGGAGCTCATCTCTCTCAGGGAGCCTTGTCGATGGGAGATGTTACTGTTAGGTATTAAACAGATTCTCGCTCTCCTTCCCCTTTAAGTCTGGATCAGTAGCAATAGTGGCGTGTAGCTTATATCAACCAGCAAGGGAACAAAAGAGCGGTAGACACAGGGAGCTTACTGAATGGAAAGAAAGGGAAAGAAAGAGAGAAAATAGAATGGGAGGGAGAGAGAGAGTGTTTTCACCTAGCGTTACAGTAACTCTCAGCCCTGTCACTCTGACACTACAGCAGTGTGAGGCAACATGGAGGTCCAAAGGCTTAAGCTCTACATCACTGTTGACTTTGCCATAATTGCACTGTTGTTCATAATTGCAGTGCTGACAACCTATCAGCTAGTACTCAATGAGCAGAATCACCCTATAGAATTATGGGATTAGCGTCAGTTACTCACACTCTTAAGATTGTTCTGGCGAATGTAGGCCTACGATAAACAACAGTCAGAAATAATAAGTGATTAGTTCAGATAACCAGTAGTAATAAAACTAGCTTGATTCCCTTAACCAGATCAGGTGGCTCTAATTATGGGGCTGCAGCCCTCTCAAATGTGTCAACATTATGTTCATCTGTGTGGCACCATTCATAGTGCGGTTCCACATTCATTCCTTTCATTTGCCCCCTCCTCCCCCCCTCTCCTTCCCTCTGTGGTTTTAACATCCTTAGAGTTGGTCTGTTAAAATGTCACATTAAAAGACTTAAAAAAGGAGGAGAAGAAGAGAAAAAAATAACAAGAACGGTTGGAAAAAAGAAGAAGAAAAGCACCCAGACATATGTGTGTGTGGTTGTGTGTATGTGTGTGTTTGTGTGTGCGTGTGTGACAGCCCAGGGCGTCCACGGAGAGACAGCAGCTGGGAAGCCTTTAGACGGTGACCTCTCGCGGTTTGGCGCTGTCGGCAGGGAACACTGGTTCTTTTTGTGTTGGGAGGGCCAAGTGGCGGAGCCGGGCGGCCCTAAGGCCTGATGGGGGCTGGGGTTGGGTTGTGGGGGTGGGGGCCTCCTGAAAGAGCTCGCTTTAGAGGCCCCCTCCGTCACATGGCCTTTTCTTTCCCCAGGCCAGAGGCGAAGAGGGTCTCACTCACGGAGGACAACAGAAGAGAAAGGCCAGGCTGTGGGAAGATGGCCGCCATTGAGTCCCAGTGATGGGGTTGGATGGGGGGTACGGGCTTCCACCCAGCGTCCTAAAATAATCTTTATGCAGAGGCATCTAAATGTTAGTGACTAAAAGCAAAATAAGCATTTCTGCTTGGATGAACCCAAGAAAAAACACAAAACAATTAATCTTAATTAGATTCCTCAGATTGTCAATGAGTACATAGTACTGTACTATAATAGTACTTAAACTACATTATACAAGTGCACCACTGATGAATGTACACTTTAAACCATACAGTTCCTGTAGCCTAACCATATAGTACATGTGGTCAGTGCCTGGTGTTCCCCAAACACTCACCCCCGTCACCTCTGGCTTGGCTGAACAGCCTATTGGGTTACAGTAGTGATCCAGGGAACTCGGCAGCAGACCTGTTCCCAGCCTCTCCTTCACCAACCCCCACCCCAGGGGAGCTCCGAGCCCTTGCCAGGGTGGAGCAGGGCGGGCCGGGGCACAGCTGATCTGGGGCTGGGTCCAGGCACTGTCGGCCCGACCAGGAAAGCTCATCTAAGTGGGCTCGGCTGACCCCCTCCCCCACCCCAGAGACTTCCTTCCTGGAGCTCAAGACGAGTTTACGTGGCGTCCAAGCCAAAGGAGGGTCGAATTTGCTTCAAGGTGACCATTCACTTCCTAAAAGACTTTAGATCTCTCTCTCTCTCTCTTTCTCTCTCTCTCTTTATAGATATGCCCAATATAATGACACATTTCTTTTCCTTTTTCAAGTTTAAGAGATTGTGTTAATCAATTTCCATAAAAAAAAAATAGTTTTTTTTTTTTCCTGGAATGTTCATAAGCTATTCAGCTGACCTCAGTGCTTTGAGAAATCCATCTGAGCTGTGCCTGAAGGCAAGCCTACTTCTCTCTCAGAACGGAGAGACTCGATGAGAGCGAACGAGTCTTACAGAGAGTAGTTATTGATTACACAGTGTATCACTGCACCAGTGTGTGGGTTGTAGAAATGTTTGTTGTATGTTGGAAATGTTAAAGGTGGACACAAATTCACAGGACACACAAACAGGTTTAATCTGGATTAAGTAGGATGTTTCTTGGTGGACATTGCATGTGACGACATGATAAACTATCTGTGTCGCTCTTAGATTTGGACACACACACACACACACACATACGCACCCCAAAACACACGGAAGCAGGAACCAGACAGCAGAAGTGTTTGCCTTGTCTGGGCAGTTGACATGTACATACGCACACACACATTCACACACACGTTGGCCTTTGGATGGCCGTTCCCAGAGCCCCTCCAGCTGCTCCATGTGGACCAGACTACCCCCCCAACACACACACACACACACACACACACACACACACACACACACCCATCCCCCATTCACTTTTCCTCTCCATGTCTGCTTGCTTATATATATATATATATACCAGGGAATATATAGTGTATGCTTTTGTGTGTGTGTGTGTGTGTGTGTGTGAATGTATGTTAATGTGTGTAGATGCATGATACACATGTGACGTCTATCTATCTGTGTGTGTGTGTGTGTGTGTGTGTGTGTGTGTACTTGGCACTCACAGTTATCCTTAGCAGTTGTCCCAGGATGTGTGTGCATGTGTGCATGTTCATGTGTAGTGTAAGGTGTGTGTGTATTTATTAGCAGGTATGTTGTGTAGGCGTACGTGTGCTTGTATGTAATTCAAGTTGTGTGTGTAAGTGTGTATATCTTCCCAGAATGCACTGCACACCCCCCCCCCCCCCCCCTCTGTGTGCCCTGCTCCAGCGGCGATATGAAAATAATTGTATTTCCAGATTAAAGTGGAGGTCAGATGTGTGGGCCAGATGAGAACCTGACTGAAGTGCAATTATGTTTAAGCAAATTGTGGGTAATTGCGGCTCCATACCTAGCCTGGGTCCTCAAATAGCCAGGGCTGAATGTGTTTTGACAGTGTCAAACACATGGCCCCCGGGGGCCCGGTACCGTGCCACTTCGGCCCCTGCAGTTCCCTCTCTCTCTCTCTCCATTCTCTCTCTCACTCTCACTCTTTCTCTCTCCCTCTCTGACTTGTTTTTTTCTCCCTTCAATTTCTCTCTTTTTTGTGCTTTGTGCATACTGTCATTTTCATGCAAAGTGTGTCACAAACCATATCCTTTTGATTCGAGGGGAGAAGCTCAAGTGTGTCGACCACTTTGCACCCATGTGAGATTGTTATGAGTGTGTGTGTGTGTGAGTGTGTGTGTGTGTGGAGAGAGGTTTGATTGGTTATGTTTTCTAGTGAAGATTGTTCACTAAATGTTTGTGTTTGTTCACTAAATAGGCTGTTTGTGCGTGCTGTGTGTGTGTGTGTGTGCACGTGGGTGTAGATGATGGTGGTGGAAATGGTCGTTGCTGGACTTGACTCGTCCAAAACTGGAACAAAATCCCTTCAATTTTGAAATCAGTTTAAATCAGTTTTTCAAATCAGGTCCATTTAATTGAGATCAACAAAACATGTGTAAAATCAAAGTCTCCTTTCCTGTAGCCATTGTGCATTTTAAGCATTTTTATCTTACACAGTATCCAGTAACATCTGACCACAAATTACCCATTTTCTAAAGTGGACACAAACACACAGACACACACGCATATGGGCAACCATTCCTTTTCGTGACAGACAAAATGAAGATGCACTGTTATGGTGGAAGCTTAAGGCAAAAGACAGAGACCCTCATTACTGTCAGACATACAGACTCTCTCTCTCTCACTCACACACACACACACACACAAACACACAGACACACACACACTCACAGTGACACACGCACACACACAGTCTGGTTTTGCCTATTGTCTACTGGGTGGCTATGCTGAATTGCTTGTCTGTAGATGCCATCTGTCTCCAGGGCCGTGGGTTTTATTCGTCGGCTTCGGCTGTATTTATGAGGGTCACAGGAGACACACGCCCAGACTACCCATGGTCACTTTCACCAGGAGCTGCTTACACCAATCAGGGGGAAAACTTTAGTTTGTCAACAAGTGTTGGGTTGTTTGCTGCTGTTTTTCCCTTTGAAAACTGTCATCAGTTTTTTTAGAACATGGCATGCATACACACACGCAGACACCACTTTTTTAATCAAAGCATTTTGATTTGTGTTTTTTGTTGTGAATTGCTTGTTTTGGGTTGTTATCGTTTGTAAAACAGAACATGGATGATGGATCATGGTCTCATTTTGGGCAGGTTTCCTTTTGAAAGAAGGGCCAAGTTCCTTGTGAGCGGCCAGGCTTTGTGAGTGGGACAAGTGTTGGTCAAACAGTCTTTTGTCTGTGGTCAGTGGGTCGGTGTGCCACAAAGAGTCTAGCCAGGGAAAGACAAGTGTGCATGTGTGTGTGTGTGCGTGTGTGTGTATTGCTTTGCATGTGTGTGTGGGTGTGTGTCTATCTATTCTCTTGCCCTGGCCAGCTGGGACACACAACTCTAGGGGAATACTGATGGACTAGATGGGACACACAGCAGGAAAGATGAGCACCCTCACACACGCACATACACACACTCCCCCTCCCCCTCTCATCACCACCACCAATGCTCTCTCACCCTACCTCTTACTTCCCACCCCACTAGTATCACAATACAGTAATCATGGGAACTGTGGGACAGAAGGCCAGGGTCACAGTCATGCTTAGAGTTAGAGAGAAGCCCAGGGCGTTATGGCGACGGCGGCTGCTGAAGGAGCTCCAGCAGGTCAGTGGCTGTGCTACCAGAACATTCTCCCCCCAGATATGGTGCATTTTTGTTGTTGTTGTTGTTGGACAGTGTGGTCAACAGTGCTCTTAGTCCAGGAGTGGACAATAAACCAGTCATTCAAATGTCGAAATATTTTGCTTCAAGTTTCATCATTTTGTATTTGCATGTTGGTTTGGCTGTGTGAAATTAGGAAACAAAGCCTGAAGAAGAGAACGGCACCACTAGTTGAGTTGAGTTGTGAAAGAGACCGTGACCAGAGTGTGATGGTTGTTTGTTTAAAAAACAATTAAAAAACAAGATGGTGTTCAGGTGAGTTCACTCCCCTAGCGCATTCAATAAGGACAATGTGGATGCCAATCGATAAGTCCTCAGCTAAGCAGCGGCTATCAATTACCTACACCGGCCCCCACCCCCCATTGTTTCCCGAGATGGACATTTGGAATGCCATCTAGGCAAGTTGACTGAGTAGTGAAAGAGAGAGAGCAAGAGAAAGAAAGAGAGGGAGAGAATGAGAGAAGCCTTCATCTCTCCCCTTCCCCCACATCTCCCTGTTAAATGGTTGCTGGCGATAGTTTGTCCTTCAGGACTGGTGTGTAATTCCATGTCACCTCCTTCATGCTGTGTGTATGTATGTATGCATATGTGTGTGTGTGTGTGTGTGTGTGTGTGAGTGAGGGTGTGTGTGTGTATTTGCATGATAGCCCTTCAACAGAAATGAGAAATAGGCCCTTTGCCCTTTTTGTCCTCTATCTGCCTCCATAGTGCATATGCAGTAATGCACATTACAATCTCGTCAAATACTGACTATATGGGAGTAAATCTTTCAGATTTTTTTTATTACACTGTAAAAAAGCTGTTATATATTATCAAATGCAGATATATCTCTTGATGGTGCAAAGAGCCAAAAAAGATTTCTAAAATGTATGTGAATGTTAAAATTAACTACAAACTAAAATTGAAGTAGTCAGTCAAATTAAAGACCAAAAAAGTGAACATTTTCCCCCTTTTTTGTACATCTTTGATGGATTTATGTTTGTCTGCCTCTCTCTCTCTCGCAGTGTGTGTGTTTGTGAGTGTTTATGAAGCAGAGTGGGAGAGAAGAGTAGAGAAGAGTGGACCGTAATTTTTTTATGATGATGGAAAAACTCAGCAGCAGGTCATACCCCACACAGGTGGCAGCAATTAACTGTAATTTCTGCAGATTGTAATGATCCATAATTTAGCAACCCCTCAAAATCTCTTACGTCGTAAAAGAGAGAGAGAGAAAGAGAGAGAGAGAGAGAGAGAGAGAGAGAGAGACTGGGGGTGGGGGGGAGAGAGAGGGATAGAGAGAAAGGGAGAATAAGGATTTGATTGGGAGCTAATTTTTAGCTTTTTTTTTTAGCTTTTTTTAGCCTTGGCCTTGGTTTTGCGAAGTAACCTGGGAGATGTACATGTGTGTGTGTGTGTGTGTGTGTGTGTGTGTATGTATTTATGTGTGTGCACACATGTTTTGGTGTCCGTAGATCATAGCTGTGTTCCATACATATTCGCTTCCGCAGTCATACTGTTAATATGATGAATGGAGCTCTACCTCCATGTGTTACCATCTGATTGAATGCAGTGACATGTACAACTAACCACAAGACATTCACATAATTAAGGGTGACAAGCACATCCGGTGAATTCGTTTATTTGTCATTTTTATTTCATTTATTGCTTAACTTGGGTCCATGATAATTACATTGATTCACTTTGACTGGTTGTTTTTATTAATTGGGCTTAACATTTCCGTGGCAATTGATTTATGGACTTTAAATCACAGGGATTGTGGAGCGGGCTGCATTAAATATAGAGGTGACCTTTAAAAGTGCTTATTAAGGATATAAAATGCAATTTAAAAGAAGGTTGGAAAGATTAACTAGGTGAGACTAAAAACTGACCTCACTCTCTTTCTCTCCTTTCCCCCTCTTCTTGCCTTTCCTCCTCTCTCTCTCTCCCCCTCTCAATCTCTCTCTCTTTTTCCATGTGCAGAAAAAGAGGAGCCCAGCAGCTACACTTGCACAACCTGTAAGCAGCCCTTTGGCACAGCCTGGTTCCTGCTGCAGCATGCCCAGAACACGCACGGCTTCCGCATCTACTTGGAGAGCGAGCCCGGCAGCCCTCTGACGCCGCGTGTGGCCTCAGCCCCGGGGATGGGTGGTGAGTGTGGCTCCCAGGCACCAGCGCTCCACACGGCCCACCTGGCTGACGGCAGCCCCTACGGTGCAATGCGCCTGCCCAGCTCCAGCTCGGCAGGGAGGGACCCAGTGTCTTCGGCACCCCGGGAAGGGCGAAATCCACGGACGCCTCCGCTGTTCAGTCCCCCGCCCAGGCACCACTTGAGCCCAGATGACCTGGCCCTGGCTCCCCAGCACCCAAGTGCCTTCGACCGGGTGATGCGTCTCAATTCAGTCCCTCCAATGGACACGCCAGCTATGGACTTCTCGCGGCGGCTCCGCGAGCTGGCAGGCCAGTCGGCCCTGGCAGGCTCTTCGCCTCCCATGTCCCCGGGTCGGCCCAGCCCCATGCAACGGCTCCTCCAGCCCTTCCAGCCTTCAGCAGCTCCGGGCACTGGAGCCGCTGCCGCCTCCTCCACCAATACCACACCGTCCCCCTCCGGCAGTCGGATCTCAACTCACAACCAGACCCAGGCCCCTGGCACGCCGACCCGGGCCAAGTCCTGTGAGTTCTGCGGCAAGACTTTCAAGTTCCAGAGCAATCTCATTGTGCACCGCCGCAGCCACACTGGGGAGAAACCCTACAAATGCCACCTGTGCAACCACGCCTGCACCCAGGCCAGTAAGCTCAAGCGCCACATGAAGACACACCGGCACAACTCCTCATCCTCGCTGGCATCCCGCTCTGATGATGGCCTCTCGGCCTCCAGTTCTCCTGAGCCTGGCAGCAGCGATGTGCCGGGAAGTGCCACCAGCGCTCTCAAGTCAGTGGTGGCCAAGTTCAAGAGTGAGAACAATGGAGTAATCCCTGAGAACGG
The DNA here is from genome assembly GCA_017657215.1 of Limnothrissa miodon. Taxonomy (NCBI): domain Eukaryota; kingdom Metazoa; phylum Chordata; class Actinopteri; order Clupeiformes; family Clupeidae; genus Limnothrissa; species Limnothrissa miodon. The sequence goes on from JAGFZM010000016.1 coordinate 119,077, forward strand.
AGAAGGGGATGAAGAAGAAGAGGAAGAGGAGGAGGAGGAAGAAGAGGAGGAGGAAGAGGAGGAAGGAGAAGAGGAGGAGGAGGATTTAGAAGGAGTAGAGGAAGAGGAGGAAGGAGGGCTGGAGAATGGACCTGAGGACAAGAAGGACTTTGCCCGCTTTAGTCTGAGCCTCGAGGGGGCCCGACATCACGAAAACAACCGCAGCCACTACCGCACCTTGAATCCACGCAAAGGGCGAGCACTGAACACCTCCAACCAGGCCATAACACCTGACCCTGGTGATGAGGGGGACTCCGCATCTGAACTGGACCGCACCGACGATAGCCACTGCGGTGTCATGGTGAATGGTACAGGCCCTTATCTAGGGGGAGAAGGCCTTTCCCGAAAACTCCTGGTCTCCAGCCCTGGCTCTTTGAGCCCTCTGTCCAAACGCATCAAGGTGGAGAAAGTGGAGAAGGACTTGGACTCCCCGACTCCACCTACAGCCACCGCTGTGCCGCCTATCACAGAAAACGTCTACTCCCAGTGGCTGGCTGGCTACGCAGCCTCACGGCAGCTCAAGGAGCCCAACTCTACCACGTTCCTCAACTTCGGGGACTCGCGACAATCGCCCTTCGGCACCTCTTCCGAGCACTCCTCTTCGGACAACGGCAGCCTGCGCTACTCCACGCCACCAGGTGAGCTGGACGGAATCGGTGGTGCTTCGGGCCAACGTAGTGGAGCTGGGAGCGGCGCCAGCACCCCGCACCTGACTGTCCCGCCTGTACGGCCCAGCTCAAAGGACAGTAGTGGCGGCGGCAGCGGCAGTGGGGGAAGCAACAGCGGCAGTCGCCGCAGCGACACCTGTGAGTTCTGCGGCAAGGTGTTCAAGAACTGCAGCAACCTGACGGTGCACCGCCGCAGCCACACGGGTGAGCGGCCGTACAAGTGCGAGCTGTGCAGCTACGCCTGCGCCCAGAGCAGCAAGCTCACGCGCCACATGAAGACGCACGGGCAGCTGGGTAAGGACGTGTACAAGTGCGAGATCTGCCACATGCCCTTTAGCGTCTACAGCACCCTGGAGAAGCACATGAAGAAGTGGCATGGCGAGAGGCCACTTAGCGAAGACATTAAGACCGAGTAGCGCCAGAGGGATGGAGGACAGAGGTTTTTCAGAGCTGGGGGTGGGGAGAAGGGATGGCTATACGCAAGGATTAAAGAGTTACTTACTCCTGCCCTCCGAACTTCTGACATTTCTTTTTACAGCCCTCTGTTGTTCTCAGTGCTGGTTCTCAAAGGACGTGAACGAAGCTTAGGATGTGCTTAACGTCCACACACCTTCGGAAAGTGGACAGAGAACATGGGAAATTTGGGGCAGTCCTGCAAACCCTGGAGCCTCGCTTAAATGTGCAATAATTTACATTGATGTTTTTTCTACCTTTTTTTATAGAAAAAAACACGAAACCTATGAAAAATAGTGAATGGCATGCTTGGTGTGTTAGCGCTAATCAATTAGCTGTAATTCTTGTTGTTGGTGACATTTCGTACTTTGTGACAAGGGGAAATCCATGCTGCAGACACACTTCACACAACATATCATGTACAGTTTCAGTGATAGGATCGCAATCACAGACTACACTCAGAGAGGACATGACATGCAGACAGATCTTTTAAAAAAAGAGTACAATATTTTGATCATGAAAAAATTGGTTTTTCCACTAAATTGCAACCCTGAATGAGTTACCTGAGATAGTGAACATATCTATTGGGATTTATTGTATGGTTTCTTTTTGTAAAAAAAAAAAAAAATGAAATGGAAAAAAAAGATAAATTAGTGCCTTGGATATCTTTACATATATGTTTATCCAGCCATATGCTACAAGCTAGGGGTCTTAACCAGATAATGATTGTGGTTATGCTCAATATGAGGGTCTTGCATCAAGCTCCTGAAGGACATTGGCCAATCCCATGACTTAAAGTGCAGCCATCTATCTCAAGAAAAAGAATCCATGTTTTACCACTGATTTATCATGTGCAGCACATTGCCTTTGTTTACAACCATGGCAAAATGTGCTTTTCAGTTTTCTGACATTTTGAATTGTGTTGTTTTGGTACCAAGTAATACAAGGTACAGCAATTATCATTTATTTTATAAATTTGCTAATTTAAGTTCCTAATATTTTTTTGGGATGTATTTTATGTACTCAAGCTTAACCGGCTTAGTTTGGTGAATAGCACGCAACTATGTGGCTGTCATTTTTTAGCCTTGAACTCTTAGGCTAACCCTTGACCCAAAGGTCAATTTAGTTCTGACAGGCCTGACGGACGAGTAGAAAAGACTTCTGGGACATGCCGAGCGAAAGGGGGCAGGGAGAGTTTTGAAAGTAAACTTTCAAAAGATTGAAAAGAAAATTCCTTCACTACAGCCCTTCTCTCAGTCAGCTGTTAGTTTTCTCATTATTTTAGCTAACCCCCCTTCCCCCCACACCCATCCTTGTATTAGTGTTTAGAGGAAGATTAAACTACTAGTTGATGTTACGAAAATCTAACTAAAAAAATGATACCCCTGCTCTTTAGAAAAGAAGCACTTAGCTGAAAGATTTCTTCTTGTTGTTTGTGTCCCCGCCATAGGCTCCAATGCCATGCCGTTGGAAGCACACTGGCCATCTTGTTTGACATTGAGAATAGCACTTGTCACTCTGCCTTGAGATCTGTATCTGTCTCTTTAATCGGAGGTACAGATGGTCGAGTATAAACTGCGATGGCTTTTTGTTTTGTTTTGTTTTCACATGTACAGGACAAATGTGTGCACTGTTGTTCCTGGTTTACCAATAAGATGTGATGTGTTTCAAGGGAGAAAATAAAAAGCCTTCTTTTATGCTGACAGTTCATTAAGGATTCATGTTTTTGTGCAAAAGATGTTCCTTTTTAAAAAAAAAAAAAAAAAGAAAGAAAGAAAAGAAAAGTAAGAACAACAACAGGGTGAAACTGTGCTCTTAAGTCATGTGTTTTGTTCACAGAATGCTGTAGTTTTGATTCTGGGTTTTCAGTGCAGGGATCGTGCATGGACCTCTCTGCTTTCACTTGAGAATGACACAAACTTGCTGCTCCAAGAGCAAGGATTTTTTTTATAAATATATTACATGGTTTTATATAAAAAACTTTGTTTTGACTTGTGTTCTTTTTTCCTGTATATTTCACAGAAATTTAATTTAAATTGTTGAGATTTTCATTTGTGTGTGTGTGTGTGTGTGTGTGTGTGTGTGTGCGTGTGTATGTATGCGTGTGTGTGTGTGTGTTATCTTCATGTAGTGGTGGTATTTAGGACTTGATCACTATGTACAGCTCAAATGTGGGACTTGTTCTTTTGCCTTTGCTAAACAAAAAACTTCAGGTTGCATAAAGGAGAGATTTAAGGTACGAATTCTGAGGACTCACAGGAGAACACACACACACTCACACACGTGTGTCTTCTCTAATCTGAAACAATTTCTGTCTGCCTTTTTACATTTTTTTTGTTTTATTTTGGGGAGGTGGGATGGGTGGGGGCAGGGAGCAGGGATTGGGGTTGGGGTTGAACTAAAGTTATCACATAGTGTAGGCATGACAGTATTTCTATAGAGGCTTGTATTTTAACAGTTGCTTGCGCCCTTCAAAAGTATTTTTTTTTGTTTTTCATTTTGTTTCCATTAGATTTAAGCCCAACATGCTGCCATAATATTTTTCTCTCTTTAATTTGGCAGGATAATATAGTGTGCATAATGATGAAAAAAACAAACGTTTGAAATATATATGTTTATAAAATAGATATGTGGCATTTAGTGGATGAAAGAAGACTATGTGATGGTCTTTTCAAAACAATCCTTCTGAAAATGAAGCCACTGTAATAACTCAGAGGTAGATGTACATAATTTTTGGTTGATCTCCTCCTGCCTTTTCTGTATGCAGTAATGCACGTGGTTGTTGGGTTTCAGTAGTGTGTTATTATTATTGTTATTATTATTATTGTTATTATTTTTAATGTACCTTTAAATCTGCCATCAGACAGACATTCCAGCCATCTCGAAAGGAACAGAAGTCATATGCAATTAATCAGAAGTTGTCAAATAAAATTGAGACGCAATTTTAAAAACAAACAATTGTGTTATGTTGTGCTTTTTTTTTTTTTACTTATGCTGTGATGCATTGTTTGGCAACCTGTTGGGCACAACTGTGTGAAAGGGGTGAGAAATAAAAACAATAGAATCACGTCACTGGCGTGACCATCTTTAGAGGTATAATGCACAACATTTGAGTCTCGTATTAAGTACTTTAACTTGTTGCTTCGCAAAGAACACAAAGCACACATATGTCCTTAAAGGCTCTAGCCTGGTTGATTCCACGAGCATATTCAGAGTGAATCAAAAAAGCTAGATGTCCACATCCATAAAAATGCCCAAGGCCTTTCTGACCCAAGCAAGGGGGTTCAGGCTCACATGTGTGGCTGGATCTAGTCCACACTGGAGATTCAGGAGAAATTAAGAGGTGGGGGGACAGCCAGGTGTGTTTACCCAGGGCTCCGAGCAGGAAGGAGTGGATTGGGGGAGGGTGGAAGTAGGTGGAAGTTCATCTATTTTGTCTCCACTCTCTTCTGGTCAGTTTCCTGTCAGTGGGTTATTTTGCCCCAACCCCCTCTCTCTTTCTCATTCACCAAAAACATAAACAAATGACCACCTATCAAACACTTCTGCTCATTCGCTCTCACACAAAACTTCTCCTCTTTTTATTTGTCCTCTCTCTCTTTCTTTCCCTCACTAACAAACAAAAAACAACTTCCCTGCCCAATCTCTTTCTGTTGTTCCTGTCTTCTCTTCCTTTTACACCCACTCTCTCTATCACTGTCTGTCTCTAACTTTTTTGTCCAAGTGTATTGCCCCTTAACGTGAGATGGTGAAGGGGTGAGATGATCCAAGAGGTTGCCGTATTTGCAAAGCAGGAAGAGAGAGATTACAGTCAGGCTGTTATTGAGAGAGGATCCTCGCCTTTCTTTTGTAGGAGTGTCGACAGATGAGATGAAAGCCTCTAAGCTAAAGGCAAAAAAATAAAAGTAGATGGTGGAGGTGTGTGTGTGTTTGTGTGTGTGTTTGTTGTGGTTGGGATGGGGTCAAGGGTATAGTAGCAGAATGGAGATCTGCCTTCTCACTTCTCACCTAAGTTCAATGTCAGCAGAGTTCACAATGCAGGGTCATGCAGCAGATCCAGTCCAGCCGCCAAACTGGCCATGCCAAGCTAACGCTACTTTTTTATTTGGATTTTTTTTTAGGTTTCCTATAGCTGTTCCTCTTCACACACACACACACACACACACACACAAACACACTTACTCCCCTGCTCCTGTTATGGTCCCTCCACACACTAATAAAAGGATCTGTCAGACCACTCACAAAAAAGGATTCCCGTCGTCACATACGCGGATGCACGACAAAACGTGTTAGCGAGACGAGCGTGAACCCAGAAGAGTTTATCTGCTTGTGGTCTGCATTCCGTGATTCATGGGCAGGGCAGCTTCAACCCATGAGTTAGGCTCCTCTGACCTTTTTAGTACTTGGGATCAGGTGCCTCCTCAAACCTCCTCACCAAAACTTTTCTCAGACCACGCCCTGGCCACCCCACGGCCGGACAATAATTTTATAATAAACGAAATGTCCCACAGAATGTTGGTACCGCAATATTTTAGTTCCGCCTATTTGTTTCCCGCTGGGACGCATTTTGCTGTAGCACACACACACATTTCAAACAAACGTGCCTGTGATAGCAGCAGCTGTTGGAGTCATTTATGTTGAAGTTGGACAATACAACCTCCCAGTGAAGTACGGGTCCGTTTTCATAATGTCTTTGGACAAGTTTTCTCACTTTGTGGCTTTCACAAAGTAGTCCTTTCACAAGTTCACAATTCTGACTAAATCTAGCTAGTAATGTTAGACTAGGGTAACTTCACAAATTAGCTGGATTTGTACTGTACATAACATTACATCCATACGCCCGTGGTTTTCGAGTGTAGTTTGTATTTCTGCATGGCAACTTTTTATCGATAGCTGCCATCTAGAGTTTAACCGGGCTTCCTTTTAGAATGTGTCTGCCCAAAAGTGCCGGTGTGCCCGAACATCTCGGTGTGCTGTTAATTCGGGATTCATTTGAAAGTCGTCACTTTCAGTCAATGGGCTTTTTTGAAAGCTATGAGACAATCTGTCACACCGGTAACTCACTCAGCCATTGGGCTAAACAACGGTGGGCCTCTAGAGAGCAAAAATCTTTTTATTGATTGATCAGGTGCAGCAGCATCTATCCCAACATGTAGAAAGTGTTAACATGTGGTATAGGTATAAATTCAGTATACATGCATTTTCCTTTTACTGCAGAAAGCACCTTTATGTTACATAAATAAATTAATACATTGATTTCTGACCTCTTGGCTCAGATGGATTTTGTTCATGAGATAGACCTAATTCAGTGAGTACTACTATGGTACCAGATATGCCACCAAATACACCAGAATACAGGAAATCTAGCTAATTTTTTTTTTTTTTTCCGGGACCCCCCACTTGAATTGGTTACAGCATGGCCACCCCTTCAATATCCCTGGCCACCCTTTGGCCACCCCATGTTAAAAAGTCTGGCTCCGCCCC
>JAGFZM010000016.1:143712-171624 GCA_017657215.1 Limnothrissa miodon
CCTGGCATATAGCCAGTTCTAGTAAAGTGCGTATGTGTGTGTGTGTGACTGAGTAAGAGAGAGAGAGAGAGAGAGAGAGAGAGAGAGAGAGAGAGAGAGAAAGAACGTGTGAAAGCTCCTTCAAGCCAAGAGAAACAACAGCAGCAGCGGAGGCACTGTGGAGGCCAGCGCTGTGTGAAGAGGCCTGGACCCACAAACATAAACAGTGCTCAAGGAGCGAATCTGTGTGTGTGTGTGTGTGCACGTGTGTGTCTGTGTGTATAACAAGGAAAGACTATTCAGCCAGACCAACAAGTTAGCAGACCCTGGACCACTCAGAGACTGTATTATATTGTTCCCTCTCTCTCTCTCTCTCCCTCTCTCTCTCTACCTCAATTTTCTCTCCCCTCTTTCTAAATTAGTCACCTCAACCTAAAATTGTAAGATCAAATATGAACATGTAAATACAGATTGCAATTCAATGACAGAAAACACAACCAGCTGTAACACACCTATTTTCTTTTCATTGGGAAAAACAAACTATATTTGCAAAAGACCATTCTTACACCAAAAACACACTTGCAGAGACAAAATAAGGCCATTCTCAGGTCCATGTCTACAGTCTATATGTTTCCTTGCTACTCTGGTAGACAGGCATCCTGTGCTGTTCATGTTGCTTGTTTGCTAAAGGTAAACAACAGGCTACAGGAGCTGGGGGAGTGTTTACCTCTTAACAGTCAGGGAATTATCCACACACACACACACACACACACACACTTCTACATGACACTGGCACCGTGGACACTTGCACATGGTTTCATGCTTAACAGAAAGTTCTCCCATGTGAATAAACATTTGCTAGACAGATCATTTATCCATCCATCCCTCCATACATACATCCCTCCATCCATCTCTCCATACATTTATCCCTCCCTCCATACATACATACATACATATATTCAGCTGCTAGACATTACCGTGGCTAGGTAGGCACTGGTGCCTACTGAAGTCAAGGGGAAGAGGTTGGGAGTCTGGGCTGGAGAGGTGTTGGTGGGGTGCTGTTTAGGGAGAGAAGCCACATCTGCCTGTCAGACTGCCTCCGTCCATCACTTGTTTTTCTCTCTTTCACCCCATCCCTCTTGCAAACATTCTCTCTCTCTCTCTCTTTCCTTTCTCCCTCTCAACTCTTATCCTTGTTTCTCCCCTTCTCTCCATCGACTCTTGTTTTCCATGTCTCTCTCTCTCTCTCTCTCCTCCCTCCATCCTTGTCTGATCTCAGACAAACAGTGGACCAGACATCTCACCCCAGAGACACAATTACTGACCGCTGCTAAATGTGCCAGCCACATGCTGAAACCTCGGCCACATCAAACACACACACACACACACACAAACACAAACACACACACACATTTCCTCACGTATCCCATTTGACTTCTCCCTTCCTTCTCCACTCTTCCCATCCTTTCTTCTCCCTTTCTTTTCCACTTGTCCCTTTTTTTCTTGTACATACATAGATAAATACTTTTATTATCCCATAGGAAATCCTGCACTCCTCCCTGTCACCTTCTCTTCCTTCTACACCAGCCAAATCACTGGTGTATGGTCACAATGGGAAACCCCCAAAAGGTCAGAGAGAAAGAGAAGGAGGGTAGAAGAGATGGAGCGAGGGAGGGATGAAGAATGGGAGAGAAAATGGGTATGAAAAATGAAATGAAAAAAGAAAGATGGAGAGATAGAAGAAAAATGGAAGAGGATTTTCTACCATTTAAAAAAATCCCTTCATTTAAAAAAAAAATCAGGTTAAGCAAACATGTATTCTTCCCATCAGTACACACACACACACACACACACACAAACACACAAAAGCATCACAACAAGACAAGAGCAAAGGCGGAAAGGACTGAAAAAAAAAGAAAACGAGAAGAGAGAACACAGACAAAATTTGATTAAACGAGTGGAATTTTGAAGTGAAGTGCTAAATGACAAATCTGCAAGAACAATGAAAATGACAAGGGAATTGGGAAATTCATTCCCGATTTCCGGCCGCAGTGTCCGCAGACGTTTTTTTTCGGCCTTAGTCTCCCACAGCGGTAGAAGCAGAGGGCGGCTGTGGATAGGAATGACAGAGCAGACTGCCACAGCTTTACAGCAGGGCCACCCAGCTTGTGTGTGATGTGAGAGAATGAAAGAGAGAGAAAGTGTGTGTGTGTGTGAGATTGTGTGTGAGAGACAGAGACAATACCGCATGACTGTGCATACATTTAATTGCATAAGAGTGTGCATGTGTGTGTGTGTGTGTGTGTGTGAATTGCAGTCAGATTACACACTGCCTTGACTAATTATCACCACCACTGATCTCCGGGCTGGCCCACTGATGCTTTGACCTATTGTTCACAGAAACAAAAACAACAACAAAATAGCACGCCCCCAAACACACAGCTTTTACAGAGGGCTGTGACGAACTAATGGTGTGCTTGAGGCTTGCATGGTTTTATGGGTCTGTGTATGGGCTTCATTCCCTCTCTATAGATGTATGTGTGTGTGTGAGAGAGAGAGAGAGAGAGAGAGAGAGAAAGAAAGAGAGAGTGTGAGAAGAGAGACATGCTTGAACTGAACTACGAGAAAACAACATTATGTGGCTGTTCATGTGTGTGTGTGTGTGTAAGAGAAAGAGAGAGAGCAAGATAGAAAGAGACAGAGAATGAGGAAAAGGAGGTATGCTATAAGTATGTGTGAGGTTATGGGTTAGTGTGATAACGTGTGTATGTGTGTGTGTGTGTGTGTCTGTGGCTGGTGGCCTGGCCCTTGTTGGTTTAGCTGTAGCTGGAGGATTAAACGGCTCATTGATGCTAGTGTCGACTGTTAAGCGATCTGCCTTTGCCGCCGCGAGGGGGGAAAGGCCATCGGACTGAACAAACACTAACATGTCTATCACACACGGCCCCTTTAGCCAGCCACCAGACCGATAGACAGACAGCAGTCCATTCACCCACTGGTTTTACTGGGGTGGATTTATGGGCTTAGTCTATTTGGCAACAGACTGGGCCACCTTCGCAAATAAAGGGAGGCCAAAGAAGCAGACAATCCACACCTCCATGCTGCCGGGTCACCAAGGCCAGTCCAGGCACTTCAGTGGATGGATAATTGCTCTTGATAAAGCTGTTTTTCAGTCTTCAGGCATGTGGGAATGGATGTTACAAGGACACACATATCGTTGCCGTTGTTTGTTTAGCCTTCATTTGGACAAAACGGCAAATATTCTGAAGTGTTGTGTTGACAGATTATCATACATTGTGTAACTGTCAGAAGGTCAAGAAAAAATGATTTTGAGACAATAAAGACACCCAGATTCTTGCTGCTTGAACAGAAAGGCCTTTATTTTTATTGCATTCCCCAACCTTTAAACTCTATGGTGAACCACAAAATATCACTCGTCTATCTTTTAAAACAAACACCCAGCCTACAACAACCATTAGAAATACCTTGTGGGTCTTAAGAGTGGGGTAAATATCTTTCTCTGGGTGTTTTATGTAGTTTATGTAGGAAACTTTCACAGAAAATATCTAAAAATTTGCTGATGATGGCATGATAATAGCCTTTAGGTCTTAAACACGGCCGCAGTTTGACAGCAATGGAGATGGACCTGGGATTAGATACCCTCCTTTTTCTATCTTAGCTAAGTACTGTGTAGCTGAAACCACAGAATAAAGCTATTTCCTAATGGCAGCCTGTACTGGCATTTAATAAACACAAATTCGCCCTCAATTATACCAAGAGTGGCCAGGGCATGGTGGTGAAGAGGAGACTGTCAAAGCAGGAACGCATTGCCCAAGTTCGCAAGCAGTCGGATTGAATTACCCCCCATCCTCCGTCGCTGTGGGGGAGCTCGTACATAGATCTTGTTATTGTTCCAGAACACATTTGTAATTTGGGTCAGGTTGATGGCTTGCCATGTAATTTCGCGGCTCACGATCTACGCAGCGTTACGACGCAACACAGGGCCATCCGCCCATCTCGTTGGTCAGCAACCCACCAATTTGCTCCAGATGTTCGAGGGAGTTCTCAGCGCTGCTGTGGATTGGCCCGGCCCAGTGCTCTTGCATCTCAACACGACGCGTTCTGCTTTCATCCAAAAATAATGTCAAGAGATAAACAGGCAAACAACAAGGCATGGGAAAAAACTGAAGTGAAGCATCACTTAGGCAATATGTCTGAGAAAATTCTCATTAGGTCATGGTAGTCAAAGTCTTGCTCAGGCAAGAAGCATCAACGGGTTAAAGACTGAAGACCTTCCCCCCAACTACAGTTAATGCAGTTTTTTTCACCTAAGAATTCCTAACAGTCAAAAGTTTTCTCAGAGTTCTCTGCAACTTTTATTTTAAACAAATTTTCTAGTTCAGACTCACTTCCACGTTATTTTATTGCACGAGCAAAGACTCCCCAACAGCTTTATATGTCAGCATAAATGGGCACACATACACACACACTAGCTTTTTGCATGATTAAGCAAATGTGTGGCGCAGGTGTTAGTCTCCAGCTCACCGTAGAGCCACAGAATTCCCCAAACAAATTAAACCTTGCGGTGTATGGATCAGTCTTGCACAGCCGGAAAAACGACAAAAAAGTGTTTTCCCAATCCACCTCAACGAGAGAAAGAGAGAGAGCGAGAGAGAGAGACGAGGGGAGAAAGCAAGAGATGCCATATTTGCATGGCTTGTATATTTCCTCAAAGCACAACCTTTTAATGGAAAACGAATTATGTTTTGTACATGTACTTGGTACTAGGTGACACACAAAAATCCATGCTTCAGCAAAAACACAGGGTATTGGTTCTGTCACTTTTTGCAAGCAATTGCAATTACGGGAAAGATTCCAATTGCAACCAATTCAACGATTACAACAAGCTCTGAGATGACTACCCTCGAAAATGTTACAGTAACAGACAAGTCAACTGAGCAAAGAGAATCTGGTGAGGAGTGTATGAGCTTTGAAACACAGGGTGCTAATGTAATGACATGTGTGTCACATCCATTACCACACAGGGTGCTAATGTGCCAACACGTATGTGGCCTCTCCACATTGCCCCATTACTTAATATCTAGACGACAACGTGCTGATTGGACAAAAACACACTGTCTTGAGGGTCAATTGCGTTGCTAGCCCAGCAGACAAAGTTCTGCTGCACTCTTCAAACACGCGTCAGTCTGCCTGTGTGCATGGCTTTTTAATTGGAACTTAATATGGCCTTTGATCTTCTCGTCCAATTAACGGTGCCAGCTTGGCAGCAGAGGGGCGATCTGCCAGTAATCCATGCCAGACAGGACCTCTTGAATCCCACACGAGCAGAGAGGTGCCCCCCTTTTGTGTCTAAAAGTGTGGTGAGACAGTGGGAAGCATGAGATCTGACTAGATGTTTTGGGCAAGCAAGCTGGGAAGCCATCTACGAAATTATTTGGGGGTGTCTATTTACATATGGGGGGGGGGGGGGGGGGGGGGGGGTCGCTGTTTCTGGGCTCCCAATGTGAGTACAGTGAACATAGTCACTGACATAGAAATTTTCATTGGGGAAAAGATCTACATCTGGAATATACTCATGGTGTATACTCTAAATAACAGATATGCTAAATAACAGATATTTTTGAGAAAGAAAGGAGGAACATCGCAAAGGAAAGAAAGAAAAGCACCAAAAAAAGAGCAAAACACTGAAACAGTAAGAAAAGACTGAAGATGGCCAGACTAAAGAAAAGAAAGAAAACAATATGTTCTGCTCCCAGCCATCACATTAGCTAAACATGACAGTGAAGTCTGTGGTTTGAGCATGTGTGTGTGTGTGTTTGTGTGTGATTGAGTGAGTATATCTTCCCCTTTTTTTGTCTCCCACGCTGTGTGTAATTGTGCGGCTGTGGTGAAGTTCCCTGCGTAGCCTGCAGCGTCTCCACACAGGGACTTGGCCGGGCCGATCTAAGGCGAGGGAGGCGGGCGGAGTGGTGACCATTAGCCACGGTTCCGACAGTTTGCTCGCCATCCACTGGGGGAGATTCGTCCTTTTAAACTCTGACCCAGTTCTGGCCAAAGGCTCGGAGGAGGGAGACTCGCATCTCTTTCAACCCCCTCCTCCTCCTCTTCATTCCCTCTCTTTCTCCTTCTTTCTCTCTCTCCCTCCATCTTTCTATGCCTCTTCCTCATGCTCTCCATCTCTCTCTCTCACCACTCCTAAAAAACCTCTTTGTTCCACACTCCTACTCCTCCACCCGCCTCTCTCTCTCTCTCTCTCCTTCTTCCTTTCATCTGGGTGCTAGCCGCTGGGCTGACCTCGTGCTGCTCTCATGGTCCGTTAGTGACGGGTCTCGTCTGCTCGCTGATAAGACGGCTCCTCAAACCCCCCCCCCAATGGGATTGTGACGCGGTTGGCACCCAGCGGGGGTGTCCGAGGGTCAGGCGCAGATTCATCGCTGCCCCTGCTTTCCCGACGTGAGTGCGCGGTAGAATATTCATGCGAGCTTGTTTGTCGGCATCCTACGTGGTCATCTATTATTCATTAACGCGATTGGTCGAGGATGAGGTTTGATGAGAATAACAGCCACCATAATGGCACCCAATGGACCACAGACGGGACACTTCAATCCACCATGGGAGGACCTCAGACTAGGAAGAAGCACTAGACATCTCAAGGAAGAGATTTAGGGTGCCGGAAGTGTGTTCTATGTTGTAATTCCCTTTTTTTTGCCTATTTACAAATAAGAGAGATAAAGAGAGAGAAAGGGAGGGAGAGAGAGTTAGTAAAGAGCAAAAAAGAAAAGAGAAGGAGATGGTGAGAGAGAGCAAAGAGTGAAAAAAGTAAAGAGAATTATATGGTGAGAGAGAGACGGAGAGAGAGGGAGAGAGAACCTTGGCAGTTACATCAGCCTCTCTCACTCACGTTTCGAAGGACCATGTCTGTTTTTCCCGTTCCAGGCCCTGTTTTAGAGATCCCTGGAGGGGTGGGTAAATTAGAGCCAATGCATGTGTATAAATGTAAAATCCCCCATAATCTCGATCTGACATGACCCTAATCCTCATCTTCAACCCCAACTACACACACACCCTTAAAAATAAAGGTTCAAGTTAGAACCAAAAGTGGTTCTTCACAGTGATGCCATAGGGGAACCTTCTTTGGTTCTACAAGGAACCATTTATTATCAAGTTCTTTAAAGAACCTTATTAGTTTTTTTGTGGAACCTTAAAAGAATAACCTTTTAAGGTTCCACAAAGAACTTTTTATTGAAGGGTTCTCTGAAGAACCAGTTCAGTTCGGTGCTTTAGAAAACCAGTACAGGTTTTTAGCCATGTTCCTGACAGAGCCTTTACTGGTTCCATCATGAAAGGTTCTTTGCATATCTAATAACTGTAATTTTTTGAGAACTGTTAACGGTTACTTAGAAACCCATCAGCTTAAACCAAAATCCTGTTCCACTGGAAAATTTTGGATCGATTTACATTACATTACCAATACCTGTCAAAGCTGTTTTCATCAACCCCCAGACAAAATTTTGTTTCAGATGTTACGAAGGGATGCCTCAGCTATAGCATGCAATAGATTGATGTGCTGCTAGAGAAAAAAAAGACACAAATGCAGTTCTTTGCAATATATGAATTTTATATTTCTCTTCAAAATATAAAATATAAAATTATTCCTCAAAATAATTGCTCATCACAAACACACGGCACTTTGACACTGCATTTTGCTACATTTGATAGCAATTGATAATGTTAATTAAGCTTAAAAAGCTTCTTGACAACACACGTAAAGCCATCATTCTATCGAATAGTGACCTGGTCATTTCTGAAACTGATGATGTACTTTCGCATTGGGCTTTTCAGGCTCCCGATGCAGACGAGTTGCCTTGATTCTTGATTCCATCTCAGGGCTGGTAGAGAGGGTCGTGGTACTGGTTCCCAGCTTTGAAGAAGAGAGAAAGGGATAGATATGCAGTGTTTCTTTGTTAGATTAAGTTCGATATGGTGCAATAGGTCAAATGTATGTTATTTTTGTGGAAATGTGTGCAATCTTTACAATACAATATTAATGAGTGATTTAAAACACACAAACACACACAATTAGGTTGCAATGACTTCATTATTTCATTTTCAATAATTTGAATGAAAATAATAATTTTGCTAATTATTACTAACACAAAGTACATTACAACAGTCCTTGTGAAACATACCTACTCAAATCAACTGAATAGAATATTGCAGATTCCACACTTAACAACACCCTGGCATAGGTGGCAGATGATGTTTGAGGCTATGGACCATGATGTAGCATTTTTCATCTGGGGGAAAAAAGAACAAAGACTTCCAGTATAATAGATGCTTTAGCTTTAAGCTATAGATGTTTTAGCTCACGTTTCAATACCAGTGGCACATCTTAATCATATTATACCAAATACATTTTATACTTTATTTAAATATAAGCTATATTTATATTAGTGCAGAACATCTAAAATAGGCCAGCCATAAGCTCTGCCCGTTGCTTTCAATGTGTTTTACTGGCTGTCTTGTCCATGGAGTCCTGCCCAATTCTATTATGGCTGTAATGTTAGTGCGGGGTCTTAAAAAGTCTTAAAAAGTCTAAAATTCAAAAAGTGAAATTTAAGGCCTTAAAAAGTCTAAAAAACGAAGATCTTAAATTTAATTGACCCAAGTCTTAAAATTATTTCCTCCGTTCATTTAAGCATTTTTCACTGAAGAAATCAGAGTTTTCAGAGAGTTGATAAGAACATGGGCAAGTGTATATCAGCAAGTTAACGGCAATAACAGCGAGTTTTGCAGCTGGTTACAGCTCTGACTATGTGAAGTGCTCCCTGTTCAGAACTTACATCACAGTTTTACACTGCTCAACTATGGTCTTGTTTTAAGAAAAGTAGTATGCAGAGCCTCAAGGTAGCATACAATGATGCAATGAGGCTGCTGGTTAGGGTCCCTAGGTGGCATAGTGCCAGTCAAGTATTTGTGTCCACTAGGGTGCCAACCTGTGAGGC
Organism: Limnothrissa miodon; assembly: GCA_017657215.1. Taxonomy (NCBI): domain Eukaryota; kingdom Metazoa; phylum Chordata; class Actinopteri; order Clupeiformes; family Clupeidae; genus Limnothrissa; species Limnothrissa miodon. Next base: position 152,718 of record JAGFZM010000016.1, read on the forward strand.
ACTTCTAAGACAGTTAATGTTTAGTTTCATGTGTCGCTTGGACAAGTCAGAAAATGGCATAATTGAGGCCCTTGACAGCGCTCTCAAAAGCTGCTATTAATTTACCTCTAGGCTAAGGAGGCATTGGTGCAATAGCTTGTATAGTAACTAATGTGATTCTTGGTGGGTATTAATGTGCTGCTTTCTGTTTTGTTTTTTTTATTTCAAAATGTTCTATTTATACTGTCTCTTTTTGTGTAACATATGGACATTTGTCTGCAATAAAATGTATTATTATACAACTCTACAGTTAATTGTTTTTAATTATTAATCAACTCCCAAATGGGGCCACTGGAAACCTTTATAGGTCCCTCCTTCCTCTGGGAACTGCCTCCTTATCGCAGCAACAACACATGCAGGTATGACTTTCCGGATATGCCTGCCTAGAATGCCATAAGCCCAGCAGACAACCTGCCTGTATGCTGTGTATCGGAATTGCCTAGGGTGGGGACAGGAACATAATTTTGGTCATTCTATTCCAATTTTGGTTGTATCATTCTATGGCAAATACTGCATGTGCTTATATACAAACAGTATTTTATTCTACTTCCACTACACCACATAACAGGAAGAAAGTATGTAGAAATTTCTGTGCACCAATTCAGCCAATTTGATAGGCTAGTCAACATCAATATGTCACTCACTGGGCAACAAGGATTTACTCTCTCGGTGTAGAAATATGATATTTACATCATTATTGTCAGTCAAATATTTTTGGCTGGAAACATACTCTGGTCTGCTGGCTTGGAGAGGGCCGTGCTCCTGTCTGAAGATCATACAGTATATGCTATCTGCAGCACAAATGGGTTCAGACAGGAGGCTTCAAAACCTGGATGGAGCGTCAGGCAGGTAATGTCTGCTGGGGGATCTAGATTCTCTAGAAGGGCTCGATATGCATCAACTTCCCTACAGCACACACTCTCCATTGCTGATGGCATAGCCCCACATTTACCACACAAGCACCTGTCAAACAAACGTGTATGAGAAACAACCTCTTCCTCCCTTTTTTAGCTCTATTTGTTGGTGTAAGTTGCAAAAAATGAACGACAACCTGTTACTATGTCCTTAAGCCTAGGTAAATATATGTGTGACAATAACAATATTGTCACGGTAAGCAAACAATGACACTAAGAACAGCACAGTCACGTTAAAATGGGAACATCCTTTACACTAGTGCGTTCGTCATGTTAACATTGTCATAAGTTTGTTGTAGAGGCTAACTAGAAAAGCTCTGCTAACCTACGTAGAGGCGAACGGTACAGCATTTCCGTTAGTAACGCTAGTAGGCTGCGGCTAAGGCTATGGCATTAAAATTGAATTTTGCAACATATTGCAAGACGGTGTTGCTGGCTTAAATGTTACAATCTATGTATGCTTGAAAAATAAAGTCGACAGTTAAATTGTTTAAGAAGATTTATTATACGATCTGCAATGCCATATACACGGATACAACATTAGCTAGCGCAGAAGCTAGCGCTAGGTCACTCACCAGGACACCTGCTCAATTCTCCACTGATTCTCCTCACTCCACATCTCTATTTCTCTCCTCTGTCCATTGGCCCTTGCCCTGACTTCTGTCTGACCCCTGTCCCGTCTTGGTGGCTCATAATTAAACGGTAAAGGCCCATCATAGGCGTTCACAATATTAATCTCTTCACCCTCTGTTTCCATTGCAGTGAATGAATGAACTTGACCGCAGCAGAGATTGTTTACCTGTCTCTACGTCACATCCGGTTTGAGCATTTTTGAGACGCGGAAGTAATTTTTGCTCAGAATTTCACATAAAATCACTTATATTGCAAATTTATATTTAATTTCTTATCGGAAAAGTACTTCATACACTATTTCTCTACACATTAATTCATAGTGGTCTTCAACCTGCTAGATGGGCTTTTAACAAATGAACAAATGTCAACCTGAACTGAGTTTAACTGAGTAAGTGAAATGAAAACTAGATCTGTAGAGATTTCTGCATTTGAGAATGGGTTTGGTTAAAAAAAATATACAGGGGAGACTACTGGGCGGAATATTGGCGAACAGTAACACTGGATTACTGTGCGTTCACACCAAAAGCGACCAAAGCTGCAAAATCGCTGGAAGTAATTGACTTTGTATGGACAATAAGCGACTAAAGCGACAAAAGCGTCAAAAGCGACCTGCTGCAAAAGATGAGCGACTAGAGCAACTAAAAAAAGTTAAAGACAGTTTAACTTTATGCAAATTAGCCATGACACGTTTCGGCTGCAAAACACTGCCGATCAATCGGAATGTAGACGCTCTTCGCTTGTTTGGCTCTCAGGGAACACACTGGGAAACTTCGTTCCTACTGCACTGTTGCTCAGCCGGTGTTGTATGGCCCAACGCTTGTTGAGATCGCCACAAAAAGGCTATGATCTGTAGCTTATGTTGCACCCAACATAGTAGCCCAAACGAAATCCCTTTCCCTGCGCCTGCAAGGCTGTTTGTTTTATATTCAAAGTAGAATGAATGCACATTACGATTTGCAGATCACCAAATGCCATTTAGCAATACCAATACCTTTAACACTTGACGTGATTTTGTTCTTGGTTGTAACTTCACTTATGTCGAGACCCTCTTCAACAGGACAATTTGCTACTGAAACACGCGTTTTTGTACTGTTTGTACAACGGCTCCTTTAAATGGTTAGGCAAAATCGAATGTTCGAATCCCTAACGTCATGAGCGACTTGGGCAACAAAAGCGAACAGAACTATTTATTGCAGCGACCGTTTGTGAGCGACAAAAGCGATTTTGCAGCTTTGGTCGCTTTTGGTGTGAAAGCACAGTTAGGCATATTCATGACACACGTGAGATTCATACGCTACCATGGATACAGGCTCCTATGGCAAGCCTTGTTAAAGGGATAGTTCGGTTTTTAACACATTGAGCCCCTTTCACAGGTTGTCTAAAATGCAATAAAGTGGTTGACATTGAAATTTTGACGCTTGCTTCTGTCTCGGCTATTTGGGGAATGTAGAATCGCCTCTGCCTGCCTTCAAAATGGGTTGCAATGGGCATGTGTTGTTTCTATCCTTAAAACACTGGTTTTAAAAAAGAGCTACTCACCAAGTGGTTAGTGGTGCTCAATGATGTTCCAAAACATGTATCGTAGCGAAATAAAGCTTCCGTCCATGTTTTATTTGGCACTTTGTTTATATTAAGGAGCAAATAGACCCCTATGGGACTTACAAAATGGCAAATAAAACATGACAGAAACTGAATTTTGCTACGATACTTGGGTTGGAACATCAGCAAACGCCACTAATCACTCCATGAGTAGCACTTTTTTTAAAACCAGTGTTTTAAGGATAGAAACAACACATGCCCATTGCTAGCCATTTTAAAGGCAGGCAGAGGCGATTCTATATTTCCCAAATACCCGAGACGGGAACAATCATCAAGATTTTGGTGTCAACCACTTTATTTCATTTTAGACAACCTGTGAAAGGGGCTCAATGTGTTAAAAACCGAACTATCCCTTTAACATTTAAAAGCTAAACTGGATATGTATTAGAGATATCCGCAATTGAGTTCGTCCTAGTCAAAATTAACATTTCAGATATCTGCAACGGTATTCTTCCTATCCACACATGTAATTTCAGATATCCACAACGTCATTCTTCCTAGGACAAATGATGTCACTTTTCCCATTCATTTCTATGGGGTTCGTCATTATAGATATCTACAATTCAATTTCAGATATCCACAATGTTAATTACGGATATCCGCAATTGAATTATAGATATCTGTAATTCCAATTTAAGATATCTACAATGTAATTTTGACTAGTCAAAACTCCAATTCAAGATATCTTTAATTCACCTCAATTCAAGATATCTATGTGTTCCTTTTGAGATATCTTAAATTAAGTTTTGCCTAAGTGAAATTAAGTTGTTGATATCCGTAATTTGAATTATGACTAGTGAAAATTACATTGTAGATATCTCAAACTGAAGTTAGGGATAGTCATAATGTAATTGTAGATATCTATTATTAAGTTATAGATATCTTTAATTGAATTTTGATTAGAGATATCTCAATTGGAGATATCTTTAACTTTAATTTTGCCTAGTCAAAATGTAATTACAGATATCTTGAAATGAAGTTTTGACTAGGGAAAATGATGTTTCAGATATCTGCAATGATGTCAGGAGAAGTCAAAGGAGGAGCTTGCAATTGGCGGGATGCTTGTATAAATGTTTGATACGGTATATATTTCTCGTACAACTCTCAAGATAACGAAGCTCTTGTTCGCCACACAATCCTTGATAATATGCTTTTTCTATTCCATGGCATTTTCTTAAGATTTTGTTCACAACTGCAACCACCATTTCTTCTGCATTAAACTTTTGAAATAGGCTACTTTGTTTGCGGGGCGAATGGAAACAACTACTTTCTCTTCCTCCAGTTGATTTGGGTTTGTGTCCAATAGGAAGCCTAGCATGAGCAACATCATGCATGACAATTTTGGAGAGTCAAAATAACATTTGTGATATCTTGAACTGATATTCTGCCTAGTTAAAACTGGATTACAGATATCTTCACTCGTCATTTAGGATGTGTGACGACGTGAATATCGTTTTCAGTGATGTCATTGTAGATATCTACAAATCAGTTTTGACTAGTCAAAACTGGATTACAGATATCTCTAACTGCCATTGCCTCTAGACAAAACTGAATTACAGATATCTCTAACTGTCATTTTGACTAGTCAGAATGTAATTTCGACTAGTCAAAATGACGTTGTTGATATCTATAATGCTAGTTCTGGATAGTCGAATTTAGCGAATATATGTTAAAAGGTCTTGCCATAGGCTCCGAGTCCTCAGGCACGAAACACGAAAAATAAAACGGTAGATTAGCCGTCTTCCATGCCATTACCCAACCAGTTGTTAGCCTACTATAGCAAGAGATCCTTGAATTGTTTGCGAGCAGATATGGGATGTCAGTAAACTCATTTAGAAGCTATACAACTATACAACTGCCATACAACTGTAGTCATGAAATTGTGGTTTTAAAGCCATGAGATATTCAGTTAACCCAAGCATTAATTTCAAATTCATGGTCAATAGTCACAGCCTGAAAGAACTAGCTAGTTAATATGGCTAGCTAGGTGGACTGTTAATGTCATAGACAGGTTAAATCGTAGCAGACATAACTACATCATGAAAAAACAAGGTTATTTTTCATTTAATCAAATTTTTCAATTCAAACAAAACTAATTCAAGAAAAACTTACTTGATCTGTTTGCTTGGAGATGATCAGCATCTTTGCCGTCAGCAGCAAGTTGTTCCCAAACGACAGAAGAATGATAACCGGCGGGCGACACTATCAGTTCAAATACACAGTTGAGGGATGTGAATGGGCAATGAATAAAACAACCGTTATTTGCCACAGTTGGACAAAGGTACATGGGCCTAATGAAATGCAATATTTTTTAATAAACTTCCCTCCTTCTGTGTTATTTACTAGGCCTACCAATTTTTTTTTCTTTTTTATTATTAAAATAATTATGTTTAACGTCCTTCCCGACACATGTCACAGTGTCAACTTTTCAGGCATGAGAGATTATACACATAGTGAGTTAAAATTCTACACAAATAGTGTCAGGCTGTCTACTACACATCAGCATGTGTTGTTTTTTGACACATCTGTTTTTGCTGTGTGGTGGAGAGTTATGTTACAGACAGTCTATCTATTTTACTTGTACTTACTTGACAGGTGATGTTAAAAAAATGTAATGAAATAAAACAAATAGTAGAGTTAACTGTGGGGATAGTATCCTACCAACAAGGTAAACCACGCAGAAGCCCTGCCTCCTAGAATTTAGTGTATATAATATCTGGCTCTCTGTATACCTTTGTGCATTCATGGTTAGGCTAAATATGTAATTGCAATTTCAAGAGGATCCTCACACCCATGGGGGTGCTTAGGTTCTAATAATTTGTTCTAATTCAGCATTGGGTCATTACAAAGTAATCAAGTAGCCACAAATTCTTACTTAATATGATTTATAATTACATTACTTTATGACTGCTCTGTATAAAAAGTAGTTGCCTTTATCGCCCATTACAATCATTCCTCCACACAGCCACAAGTTAGTCAGTCAATAGCCAGAAAGGTTCCTCAAGGCACTAAAAGTACAACAAGGTATGACTTAGAACCCTTTTTCTTTAATTCAGTTACCCAAAGAATGTTAAACAGCAAGAAAAGGTTCTTTAGCATAAAAAGGTTCTCCAGAGCACTTGCGAAGAACCAGTTTTTCTTAGAGTGCACACACACACACACACACACACACACACACACACACAAACACATCTCATCACTAACAATAATTGAAGGCTGTATCTCTACCTGAACCTTTGTTAATGTATGTGCTGCTCACACACACACACACACACACCATCCCATTCCTCACTGAGCAGAATTCAAGGCTGTATATCCACCTGAATCATTGTGGATGTACAGTCTGAGAAACACGTGCAGTTTAGGTGTCGTTTCCTGTTATTATTGTCTGTCGGCTACTCAACAGGGAAGACTAAAGCAAAAGGGCAAATGTTAGGACCTGTAGCAGTGATGCCAGCTGCTGTGTTGCCAGCTGCTGTGCTATCTGTTATTAATGATTCCTGAGCTAGATGGCTTTAATGTGTGGCTACTTAAAACACACTTAAACAGGTCAGACTGAAGAGGGACGCCCTGACATTTTGAATGGAGAATTCATACACTGAAGTTGCACTGATTCTTTTGAGCATTAAAAAATAATTTTAAGCTGTGAATCACCCTTATAACCTATTAATGGAGACAGTTGCCATGTCCTTACATTGGCTGATACTTGATTCTGTTTGTGACAACAGTCAGAAGTTACCAGCTTACCCCAGATTTGGTGTTGATTTGCATTAGTATGCAATTTTATATCTATACACTTTCAACTGAACACCAACCTGCACAAACCTGCACAAACACACACAAGATGTTTGCATTTGATTTCAGACTATTTACCATAATGTAGCGATAGTATAGAAGATGTAAGATGCAAGATCTTTTATCTTACACGATCAAGCATAGGAATGCATTCATTTGGGTCAATTTATTCCTGACATACATAAAATGACTGTATGTTGTGAAGCTGTGTCGTGCCACAATTAAACATGTATTTGTCGAGAAGGGCCTATGTGCTAGGTGCTGACTTTGTCAAGTGGAATGGATGGTGGAACATCTCTGGATTTTTCTTTTACTTTTATTTTAAATGGCCCTGCAATTATTTACATGCTTGTTTTACTTTAATTGACTCTGAAATCAACACGCAGCCAACGCGCTCTGCACCCACCACACAGGCACTTTGTCCAGCAGTGTTTTTCTCCAGTGCTCTGGCTGGAGGCAGTGGCTGATTGCTGCGGGTGAGGCAGCCCGCTCATCTGGTCATTGATTTCTGCCTCTAGGCCATCTGAACCCGGAGTCGCTCCTCGGTGGATTTCGCCGAGTCGAGGCAGCGCAGCCAGACACCTTTGACACTCTTGATACATGCAAAGTGTGATGAAATCGGTGAATTTGCATCATGTTTCCATAATTAATCGATCCACGCAGGCGTTCTCTTGTTTCAGGTTTATCACACATTCAGCAAAAAAAAAGAAGCGAGTAAGCTGGCTCAGTCTGAAACTCGACACACATTCTCAGCAACAGCTGCTTGCATATTAATGTGTACGCATCTGCAAGTGTTGTCAAACCTTCCAGTGTCTGGGGGTTCTTGATCAACACGAACCCTGACCCTAATAATTACTCCACATGACCTTTTTGTTTGGAGAGAAAAACACTTTAGGTCAAGATTGTGGGATATTGCTTGCTGTATTCAAAGGAAGAGGGAAAAATCGCAATCTCCAGTCTGAGTGCTGGGGGTTGGTGAAAATCTTTACCTTAATGAATTAAGTATTTGAATTTGAATCTGAGTGTTTTAATAAAAGAAATAATATGTGTGCTATTTACATGAAGTAATATTGTTATTTTTTCCAAACAATTGTGAGGTTACCTATTCATCAACCCTAAGAGAGAGAGCAAAGACACAAAACACTTGCTTACAGTAATTAAACTGATATCAATGTAATGTAATAATGTAATGCAGTTGGAAGATCTTGTTCAAACAATTTTGTTTGTCAGAGAAACAAATTCTGGTTTAAAGAAAGAACAATTGTCAAGGTGAAAACGGGGACAGTTGCTCATTGAGAAGGTGCTAAAAGATATGCATTCTGACCCTTCAGTGTCTTATCATAGCCCTGTTTTTTTTTTTTTTTTTTTTCAGAATTAATTTGAATGCCTCAGTGGAATAACCACATATCCTCCCATGACTCCAGGGCTTTCTTCCTCTGCCTGCTATCAAAGGACTGGCGCTTGTGCTTCCATAGCCTGAAACAGTCACCAGAAAATCATCACAGTCACATATTAAAATAATATCAAATCAAATTAGTCTCCTCTACCCACTTTATAATGAACTTTGTTAAACAGCAGAAGCAGGAATTAATGGTAGGGTTGCTCGGAGACGACAGCAGCAGTTAATAATGTGGGGCTGATTCCCCACCACCTCCCCCCTAAACCTTGAATAATGCTGTTTAAAAACAGGCCGTAAGTATTTTTCTCTCCAATCATGCTGTCGTCGTTGAATATGTACGCTATGGCATTATGTTAAACATGGAAAGCCGTCACCACACAGGTTTTGAAACATGTACCATAATTGAATTGAAAATTTGATCAATGAAATGATAATTTACAGGAATTCTATGTAATTGATAAGATAAACTATTGGTTAATAGGAATGATGCAGATAACAGAAAGGCACAGCATAGAATAGATAATGTTATTGAATATCACTCATTAGATAATTTATTACCGATTTAATTTCATTTAAATTACCTATTTTTTATTACTCACATTTTTTTCTTTGAATGTCTTTTATTACTGTTATTGTTTAATTTTATGTCTGTTTGATTTTTATGTTATTTTCCTATGTATTTTCTCATCTTATCTGAAAACACAATGAACTGTGTGTAAAGAACTAAATACATCGCCTAGCTGTGTCTAATATTTATAAAATGGTCTAAATGGACTGAGCTGACTAGGTAAGACAAGGGTGCCTTGGGCATATTTCAGTGGCCATCTCATTCTGTATTGTCTCTGACCAGTTTTACCTTTGTGATGGCTCAATGACATCGAGTAGTGGAGAAAGTGAATCCCCCAACCCTCCAGTGAACACCAGCTCTCATTAACGACCTTCTGGAAAGGGTGCTAACAAAAACACGAGTCAACGCACACCTGAGCAGCAGGGCCCTCCGAGAATGCATGGACGCAGAGCGAACTGCGCACACACACACACACACACACACCTGAGCAGCTTAACCCTCTGAGAGTGTACGGACAGACACTTCTACGTCTCTGTCGCTCTAATGGGCTATTTTGAATTTCAATGTGACCCAGAAAGAAGAGCAGCACTACAGCGTGGGGTCGCAGGTGAGCCTGATTCACTGCCTGACAAACATGCCCAGGCCACATAGGAACATCAGCATTGCACCCACCTTGTTACACCAAGGTCACTTCATCACGCTTATTAGGCCTATATTGCAGGTTCTGTCTGCAGGCTAATTTGGGAAGAGGTTACTACAACTTGTAAACAAATAAAAAAAAAAAAATGATCCTGGTTTTGGCAGCCTACACATTTTACAGCTACAATCCAAGTCTATGCAGTAATGAAACAGCACCCCCAAGCACTTACCGCCACACTTCTCTCCATGGTTTAGGGCAGTGCTCACTGGGAGAAGAGGACCTAATTGTGTATCTGGAATCAGGAATGATGCTGCTCGTTCACCCGCTCTCCTACTCCCAGGGCTGGTGAAGGTAGCACCCGCTTGGCTAATCTCCCAGGTCATGACCAACTGCTTTCATCTTCTCCCTCTGCGAGGTGTTTGATGCAAACTCAGGAATCACCCAGACCCTGGAATCATGGCATCACAACCTCCCCAACACCACACCACATCCCCTTCCCTCCCAACACAACATTTCCCAACGACCCACCACATCCCCTTTCCTCCCAACCCTTCCCCTCCTGTATCCCAGCACCAGCACACAGACCCAGCTTGTTATCCCGGGAGCCCGACAATGCTGGAAGGAAGTAGGAACTAATAAGGGTCTTTGATCCAGAGCGATATTGTTTAAAAAAAAGAAACAAAGGATGTGTGAGCAGGTGGGACAAAGTCAGTGAGTAAATGAATTTAATTCTATAGAAGTTTTAGAAATACACTGTGTGTTACGGTGTCTTAAATGAGATCTTTTACATAGGCTAATTATGTTGGAAGCAAGATTTGTCACAACTGTTTTACAATATATAATAGATAATGTGTTATCAAAACCTGCCGTATTCAGAGAGTATCATGCAACTCTTTTGTCAAGAGTAAGGTGATGCAGCACCGAACAGCAAAGATTATCAGGGTATTGTATTGTATTGTATTGTATGCTAAAACACAGAAACCTTCTCGGACTGGCTTCAACATTAAGCAACACCAAGACGAGACCAGTGCTGGGCTTGTGCCAGAGAACAGTACATGGTGCTGCCATGGCAATGGGCAATCAATGGGCAATCACAGTGGCCGCTTGGCACATTAAACCTCCTCCTCCACCCACCGCCACCTCAGCAGCATCTGCAATCTTCTCCCGGGGCTGAAGCAGCCATCGCTGGCCCACTTTCTTTTCTGGACATTTAACAACAAACACGGCACTTAGCTCAAGAGCCTAGTGCTTGTTCTTGTTAGGGGTGCTGTTACTCACTGGAGAAGGCCAGGGGTGTGTGTGTGTGGGGGGGGTGGGGGTTGAGGGGGTAATAGTGGGAGATTGAGGTCTGGGCACCGTTTCATTGTTTGTGAGGCAACTAATTGCGGATGGAGGTTATTACCCAGGTGGCACAAGATTTGGTGAGAGCAAATCATGGCAACCGGATGATGCTGACAACACAGACATGACACACTTTAGCAAATGAACTCATACCATACAATGCCAACTAAAAGAGGCTTTTATGGTTTTGGACTGCAAACATAAGTGCGATGTGAATGAGTTGTGACACTCAACCTTAACTACAAATAATTGTAGCTGCTGAAAGATGGTTTCATGGTTACATACAATAAAAAGTGCACCAAGAGGTCTGTGGTTTCGGTTGCTTTCTATTTGTTAAAATATCAAGGCTATATGCTCTTTCAAATGCCAACATGCACTGTTTATTCTTACTGTATTAAAGAAGTTCAATTCTTTCCCCCCCTATAAACCTTAATACATTTGTCCAATCACCCACCCACCATAGCTGAAGGTGCTCCTATGGTGAGTCCCCCCCTCCTATCTTAACACAACTGCCTTCCACCTTGAGAGACCATACACTGCGGGTTAGCGTCAGAGGCCAGGCGAGAGCTCAGGCTGAGATCTAACCCGTGTGATATAATCAATAACGCACAGGCCTCCTTTCATCCCAGCAGGGCATCCTCACCGGGCCCCGCAGAGCGCCTTTTGTCCAAGATGCAGAACAAAAAAGAGAAAGAGAGAGAGAGAGAGGGAGGGAGAGGCAGAGAGAACGACGCAGAATAGCCTGAACCAACCTCTCCACTCCAACCATGTTTCCCCACTCTCTCCCTCCCTCCACCCCCTCATCTTTTCGGCTCTCATCCTCCCACCCCTTGGCTCCAGACAAAGCCTTATGCCCATCTGATGAGTCTCCAGCAATGAATGAATTATGCATCCCCGACCTCGATGAGCTGGAGAGGAGCAGCCAGGCCTCCAGGCCATCATGGTTTAGCTCGCCATTCAGGCCAAAGGCCCCCAGACACAAAGACTCTGGAGGAGATGAACCCTTGGGTTTGGGGGTTGGGGGTGGTGGGCTGGGGGCCAGAAGACGACCCGTCAGGGAGGGATCTCCGTAGGACCATAAGGGCCTGCGTCTAATAGCCCTTGCTGTCTCACCAAGTGATCCATAGGATCTCTCCACCCGTCCACATTGCATTTATTGAGTCCGCTTGTGATTTTCATAGCTTGGATTTGCTCAGAACTTGTCAGAAGAACCGTTAAAGCCTCCATGTGTCGTTTATCTGCCTTTTTTGTCTTATTTATCGTGGTCTTTACATTTTTTTAATGTAAATCTATTGTGTGTCATCATCTGAATTGAAACAAAAGGCCATATTTTAGGAGACAGGAGGGCTTAGTGGTCTGGTAGGCCTCTCCTTACATAAAGGCCCTGAACAGATTAGGAGAAGAAAGGAGAAGCATTGCTCGGCGATGAAGAGAAAAGAAAGGACAGAAAAAAGAGAAAGAGAAAGCCTTTTCTCCTAACACATGCAAGCTCAGAATAAAGATGTCTGGCCCGCGTCTTTTATTTCCTTCGTGTTATTGATTGGTGGGTGCTTAAGAGGAGGATCACAAAGAGTTAAGCCTCACAATAGCGTGGGGGGGGGGGGGGGGTTATTTTGTAAGCAGTGGGTTGGAATTCTCAATCACCTATTAAAGTTTAAAATGTGTTATTTTTCAGCATTTTGTCATGCTACCCCCACCCCTCTTTTACTTCGATTCAAACCTCCGGAGGGCCTTATCTGTGGCTGACCATGTGACCTCAGGCACAGTTGAACTCCCATTTATTCAACGAGGAGATGCTAAATAATATAATGTGCTCGACTGTGTTTAGTAACCTGAGACATCCCTTACATACGTTCAGGTTCCAGCTCTCTGTTTTTCGTCGTCAGGAGGCAACAGATCGGCACCAGTTAGGCGGAGGGAGGCTGATGTCTTTATTTTGACGATGCCTCTGCAGAGAGGTTTTTTTTTTCCGCAGCACTCACTGTCAGACACCGGAGCAAAGGTGCACAGTGACATGTGACCAGAGCACTGGCCTGAAGCTGATGCAAGCCTGTGATGCACACAACTCATCACTGTCACTGTAACCACCCCCCATCACACGCAGTCCAAGGCCCCCACCCCAATCACACACAGTCAACATGTTGACAGGCAGAGTCAGTTACAAACGTGTCTGTCTGAATGCATGATATGCAGTGGACACTGAAACAGAAAGGGTCCGTGTCAATGCAAAGATCTCATTTGGACCTAATGGCAGACAGGTTGCTGTCAATGTACAGTTATCCTAGAGACACAAGTGCACACAAAATGACCCTACAGCTAGCAACTCAGACAAATACAGAAACAATTAGGCATGGCAGAGCAACCATTCATGTCACTTGACTGACAACTGCCCAGTCTAGGTTTGATGCAGAGTCTGTGACACTTTGGATACAACAAGTATATAATACTGTATATATATAAAACAAGTATAAATATATATTTAAAAATGGTGGCATGAAAACAAGTTGATTATAATCCACTGATTTATGTATTTCCAGAGGTGAAAACACAAGAGTTTTTGAATCCATGATGGCGGTCTTCCCTGTTGAGTTTCAGCAGCTCTGTGTCTCAACAACTCCCATCCTGAAGGTCAAGGTCTGGTGAGATGAGGCTCTGCCGAGGGTTTGGGGGCCTTTGGACATGTAATGCTGAACAGACGTGCCTGTAATTGTCCCTGATACCCCTGAGAACGGCCTGGCTGAGAGAGTGGATGGTTTTGGGCTTGGCTGCTGCTTACGGTTTCATGTTTCACCTCTTGCCATGGCACACACACACACTCACGCACACAAACACACAGATTTTTTTAACAGACACTAATAAGGTACACAACAGCACAGCACACACAGTATTTCTAATAGTACCTGTTAGAGAAGCATAAGCTGTTTTTTTTCCATTTATAAAAAAATATACATGTTGTTGATTACTTACAGTCATCCCAATTTATTTGGTCAATGCCTACAGAGCGAGAGTGAGGTAAAAAAACAAGAGAGAGAGATGGAAAGAGAGTGAATGAGAGAAAGACTGAACACACACAAAGAAGTGGATAAGATAGGTGGAAGAGAACGAAAGCAGAAATATTAGCTGGAATGCCTGGTCTTTTGGAGCTCCCCTCAGCGTGTCCCATGGCAGGCTGCGCTGCTGCTCTGGCCAATAAACTGCCACACAGCACATAATCCCTCTTCTGAGGAGACGCTTTCATGTGGTGCTGAGAAATTGCTATCATCTGCTTGTGCGGGTCAGCCTAGGCCAACCTCCCCCCCCCTCTCTCTCTCTCTCTCTCTTACACACTCTTTCTCTCTCTCTCTCTCCTGTTCTTTCCCTCAACGTCTCTCGACGACGTCGCTGTTTGTTTTCCTCGACTATTTTTCCACACACAGCTCTGGTGTGTGTTCATCACGGGCACCAAGGAGGGCTTTTCCTCCACCCCCACCCCCTCCACCCCTGGGGCTGAGGCTAACCAGGCACCCAGCATGTGAAATACCTGTGGCCAGTGCAAACTGCCAATCTGTTCCATCATCCAGCTAGTTAGCGCTAGCATGCGACCGTGGCGGTCGCATACAGGAAATAGGAAAACTAGCCCCAAATGAGGTTGTCCCATGAAGTCTCCACTTCCATGAAGGTGCCAGGTGTGTGTGTTTGCGTGTGTGTGTGTATGCGTGTGTTTGTGTGTGTGTGTGTGTATGTGTGACTAATTTTTTAAGTTCAGTGAAATATCACCCTATTTTAACCCCTCTCTTTCCTCCTCTACTCATCTTTGTCTCCGGAAGGTGTTTAAGATTCATCCATGCCCCTCTTCTGTTTTTTCTCTCTCTCTCTGTCTCACTCTCTCTCTCTCTCTCTCTCTCTAGCCTTCCCTTGCTCTCTACCTGTTGTGGTACTCCTCCCAAAGTGCTTAAAGTTACACTAATAGAACTTTACAGATGACACCACCTATTGTCAGGTTATGGCCTGAAAAATGTGCTTTAAAAGGCACATTTTCCATCAGCTGGTTGGCCCACAAAAGAGACAGACCAATGAAACACACACAGACACACACACACACACACACACACACATGCAGACAAAGGTGTGGCAATGGACACGGAAGGGCAGAAAGTGAAAAAGAGCGCAGAAATGGGAGAGAGAGAAAATAGCATTAGCTGCCCTAGATCTGCGTCAAATTATCTCTCCTGTTTTGGGCATTAAATAAAATAAGTCTTCTATAATCAAGCGGCACCCTTGTGCAAAGCCTTCATGTAGGGCAATTGAACAAGCCGGGTGAATTGAAATCAGGTCAGTCCTGGGGGCCAGCAGTAATGAACTTAATCAGAATCCTCCCGCTGCCAGGGGTCACTGTGACCTTACATTAATGCATTTAGGGACTCGACAGCTTTTAGTACCTTATTTATTTTTAGATTTAGCAACAGGGCTCCATTTTAAATTAGAAGCGCACAGAGGTTTTTTTTTTTCCTTTTTTTTTTTTAGCTAAAATGTTGTCCTTACTGACATGTATGCGCCATTGATGATTTATGATTATTATTTAACATTATTATCCGACACAAATCTTTGCTCTTTTCACACGTCATCAGTAGACGGATCACAACCCGTTAACAGATAAATGGCAATAAAAAAATAATGACAGCACAAAAAAAGTCTAATCAGTTTGACGAAACACTGAGAGGTGATTATGTCTACATCAGCCGTCTCGGAGTCCCACAGCTAATATATCCATCACATACACACACACACTCACACACACACTCCTTCACCATAACCTATTCAACCCTAATTACAATGGGAGGCTTCTCTTTCGGCCCTGGGAGAGCTAGTGTCCGTCTGTGAGGCATGGCTGGAATTCTCGGAGTAGTCGGTAGACTCCCTCAGACCTTCCTCCTCAGACCTTCTCTTCCTCCCCCATGACGGTGACTGACAGCTGTGGGAGTGAAAGTTGGCCGCTGTGCCAGTGGCAAAGGCAGAGGCAGAGGCAGTGTTGGCGGCGGCAGCCCCATAAGGTGTGCAGCCGGCTCAAGCAGCCACAGCGACGTGCGAAGATAATCATGACTTTGAATAATACCTCCCGCACAGCGCTCTTGCTGGTTCAACGTAATCGAGACAGAGGCCCCATAAATCTGTCGCCAGAGTTGGGCTGGGGAGCGCTTGGAGAGGGTGGTGGTGGTGCAGGGGTATGGGGGTGGTCATTCAGAGTAAAGCACAGGACAGGACGGGACATGAGGCAGAGCGCGTTCCAGAAACTTCTGATGGATGAGGGCTGTCTAGGGCCGCACGAGTCCTACCCCCTACTTCTCAGTCTCCTCACCTACCACCCACTCTATGCCTTGCTGCTTCTATTCTGAAGAGTGCAACTGGTGGAGGGCTTTATTAGTATCATTCATATATATATATATATATGTGTGTGTGTGTGCATTGCAGTGTTACCCTTGAAAATCCCCCCTCCCCCTCATACCTGGCCTCACTCATCAACCCGCGGAGCACAAAGGAACCGTTATGCATGGGACTGTCTGAAAGTGGAACTACAGAGGCTGTGATGTATGAATGTGAACAGGAAACATGGGTGAAGTAGTTGAAATGAAACCAGACGAAGCTTATCAGTCGATTCTCTCTAAAGCTTCATATTCATAACAGAGACACCAGTAAAGAGTGATTTAATCACCTGAAAATAAATTGAAAAATGTCAGACATAAGTATGCGTTATCACAAGGACATTTTCAAAAAACGTAATCACAGAATTTCAATGGTCACGGACAGACTATTTTACCAATAGTTTTCCATTTTTACATGATTTTTGAAAAAATCAAACCACTTCAGCGTAACTGCAGACACTCTTAACATTAAGTAAGCTGCATGGGCTACAATTACTGTTCATTTCAATTCATAATTTCTGCTCTCCTCCGATCCCTTAGCAAATGACCAGATCCATCCTCTCCCCACATTTATCTCAGCATGGGAAGTCTTTTAGCTTACGTGAATAAAAGGACAGTGTGGTCCATTTTGGCCCTTCGTCTGCCATTACTCATCGCAACCCCCCCTAAACCGTGAGTATGAAGAGAGGTGTAGCATCCACCAGCCTACACTCACACACACACACACACACACACACACTCTCTCTCTCTCTGTCTTTCTCTCTCTCACACACACACACACACAGACAATTTCACACACACACATGGTCTCACACACACACACACACACAGTTCCCCTCCATCACCACCATGTGCCCATGTGAAAGGGGATAATTTGTACCTTCCCTTCATGAATGAGGAAGACAGGCAAATTACCGGGCCCAGGGTGCCCGTGAATCCCAGTGTCAAAGGGACGGGAATAATTATTAGTCAGCCAAAGAGCATTCAGACAAGCGGACAAAAGGGAAAAACACCGAGAGACAAGAGCCTGGGAAGGGGAAGAGGAGAGAGACAGACAAAAAATGTTGAGGGGATGAAAGGTGTGTGTGTGTGTGTGTGTGTGTTTTGAGAGGTCATAGTGGTGGGGGTAGTTGCAGGCAATGAAGTGGGCCACTCAGTCTAAATGCATTCAGCCAACAGTCAAGGTTAGCCTTTCCTTGTGTGGCCCGTTCCACCATGTGTCGATGGGGACGCATTAGCGCTAAGATGATGCTGGAATGAATGGAAAGTGAATGGAAAGAGGCAGGGAGGGA
This sequence comes from Limnothrissa miodon, assembly GCA_017657215.1. Classification (NCBI taxonomy): domain Eukaryota; kingdom Metazoa; phylum Chordata; class Actinopteri; order Clupeiformes; family Clupeidae; genus Limnothrissa; species Limnothrissa miodon. The sequence goes on from JAGFZM010000016.1 coordinate 170,337, forward strand.
GGGAGGGAGAGAAAGCAAGAGAGAGAACGAGAAAGGCTGTGTGAGAGAGAGGTAGTTGGCCTTCCCCAAATGGGGGCCTGTAGTGGTTGTCATGCTGTAGGTGGTCAAAAGAAAGGTTCGAGGACAGTCCATTACTGACCCCACAGCAGAGACACTGGGAGCGAGAGAAGGGAAGAGAGTAGAAGAGAAGAGAAGAGGAGGTCTTCATTGACAGTGTCACCGGATGAGTACAGAACGGGCGTCCCACGCAGCGGAAGAAAGGTCGGGGCCGGGGTCGCGGTCGGACAAACTGAAGTGGCTGAGGACGACGGGGATGCAAAGGACACCTGGAGGGAAGAGGAGGGATGGGGGCAGGGGAGACAGGGTTAGGCCTAAATGGAGGCTGAAGTGCTGGTAAACAACAGCCCCACGAGTGGGGGACGTGAGGGACAATAAACAGCTCTCCATCTCCCAGTGTTCTTTCCATTTCATACGGGGGCCACAATGACACTCAAGGCTGTGTGTGCTCTGTGCTTGCACGAACACTGAGTGTGGGTTGGACAGGAGAGGTCTTTTGGGTCTTTGTGCACGGTTTTCCCAAGTGTGGATGTTCACGACAAAAAGGAAAAATTCGACCCCCTCCCCGTAAAAATACCCTAAAACTGATTAGGGTTTTCAGAGCTCTGTACCTCCAAAAATGTGTGATTTTGTGTGTGGTTCTACCAAGTGTGAAAAATGCAAAGAGGAAAAACAGACCAAAATGAAAGTCTATGTTTCTATTTGGTTCAATTTGTAATCCACCCATGACTATAAATTATGTATTCAGAGACAATATAGACCCGTGCTAATGAAAAGTGTTTTAGCAGCCAGTGTGTTTCTCTCTCTCTCTCTCTAACACACACACACACACACACAGGAATCTGCGTAGCAGAGAGTATGGAGTGAGAGTATGGAAGGGCACCAACGTGAGCACATTGCGCGGGGCCGCTGCCGCCAAGAAGGAGTGGAGTCTGGGGTACCAGCGGCACAACAGGGTGCCCATTCCGCCACCACCGCTACCCCTCCTCCTGCCCCGAGCATAGGGGGCCACCAGGAAGCCAGCCAGCCCTGGCACATGTGCCAAGAGTCAGCTATTAACCCGCACTTATAGAGGTACAAAGTCCCACAGAGAGAGAGAGAAAGAACATGTGTGTGCACGTGTGTATGAGTGTGTGGCTGTGGCTGTGCGTTTGTGTGTGTGTGAGTGTATGTCTGTTGCTGTTTGCGTGTGTGCGTGTATGTGTGTGAGTGTGGGTCTGTGACTGTGTGT
>JAGFZM010000016.1:187414-199917 GCA_017657215.1 Limnothrissa miodon
CACACACACACACACACACACACACACACACACACACACACACACAGAAGGACAAAAGGAATAAGCTAAGGCCCCTGCATATGAAACACAATGGCATGTGACACCGCCTCACTGGCTTCATTGAGAGTGGCTGGCGGATCAGAGGGAAGGGAAGATGACATTGTTATGCTAAGAGAGGGGTCCTGTTCTTTCAACTCGGGGGGGATACATATCTCTCTGCAACAACAGTGCCGCCAGGGTGAGTGTGTGTGTGTGGGGGGGGGGGGGGGGGGGGGGGGGGGATCACCCTCTGACACCCTTCAGAAATTAATTGAAATAATCTTCTTGGCCTATGTGAGCTGCACTTGAACAAAATACACTCACGTTTACTCTCGCTTACTTCCTAAACCACACACACACACACAGAGAGCAAGAGAGAGAAAGAGGGAGGGAGAAACGTGCAATGTTGGACGCACGCACACTAGCACACAAACACACACACACACACACGCATACACATGTGCACGCATAACGCACACAAACCACAAACAAAAACCCAATTGCAGATGTACTGTAAGTGACCTTCTACACACACACAAACACACAGTGTGTACCTGCATGTTACGGTAACTGTGTATGAAATATCAGACAGATAGAGAGAGATGAACAGAGAAACGGTGAGGGGAGAGCGGAGAAGAAAAGGAGGTGGTGAGATGGAGTGAGCGAGAGAAAGAGAGATGAACGTTGGTGATGAGAGAGACATGGAGGATAGAGGTGGTGAGATGGAGAGAGAAAGATAGAGAAGGGATGAAGGAAAGGAGGTGATGAGAAGAGAGAGAGAGAGAGAGAGAGAGAGAGAGAGAGACAGAGAGAGAGAAAGGGAGAGAGTTAGATGGAGGATAGAGGTGGTGAGATGGAGGAGAGAGATGGAGAATAAAGGAGTGAGAGAGAGAGAGAGAGAGAGAGAGAGAGAGGATAGAGGGAGCACTAGGGTGAAGGACAGAGCCTATGCCCAGGCTTAATTAGATGCAGATCAGACTAAAGGCAGCGGAGCAGCAAATCCCTCTGCCAGAGCTCCAGACACTGCTCCCTCCATCATCCACCTCTCGCCCTTTCCCCACATCCCTCACTCCCTCCTTCCCCCTCTCCATTACCACACAACTCCCCCTCTCTCCCTGCATCCTTCCCATACTCTCTCTCTCTCTCTTTCAATCTATAAGCAACTATCTTCCCATAAACACTTCTTTTTCTCTCTCTATCCCCAATTTCTGCACTCTCTCTCTTGCTCTCTTTCTTTGTCTGGTTGTCTCTCTTCCCCATTTCTCTCTCCCTCTTCCATTTCTCTCATTCTCACTCTCTCCATATTTCTCCCTCTATGTAAGAGCTCATAGCTTTACCATGTCTTGCCTCCATCCATTCTGTCTGATCCTGTGGATCCTGTGCCCAACCTCAGTGATCTAACAAACAAGCACCTGCTCAGGCCTCTGTAAGATTATGACACATAGGACCTCTCACTCTTTCTTTTTCATAATAAAGAATTGATCTACTCCCCACCACACACACACACACACACACACACACACACATACACACACATACCGTATGCCCTTAGTGACACAGAATGTATTTACAAATCAATGTATGGCCCATGACCTTGAATGGGCATTTGCTGCATTGAAGAAAAAGAAAATTGAGAAAAAGAGACAGAGGGAAGGTTCACTGACACACTGATGCAAGAGAAGAAAACAGCCCACAAAAGAAGTTTATATAGGTTAGAAATTATCAGGTTGAAATGGAGGAAAGGAAAGATGAAAAAGGACTTCTCCTTGTAGAGACATGTTTTCTTGTGAAGCCATAATTGGAATGTGTACTGGATGTGTAAACTTTTTATAGATAATGTGTAAAATTTCTAGAACCCAGGGCCTGATTTAATAGAGAAAATAGAAGTAGAGAAGAAAGAAAGGAAAAGAAAATAAAGGGAACATATTTAGAGACAGGAGCTTCTGCATCGCCATAATCGCCGTGACGACAGGTTCCACAGCGACTGACACAGACAATGTAATTACCCATGAGGCCAGAGGCTAGTCTAGACAGCTCATCGCTTTTCAAGATGAATTTTTGGAAAAAGAGAAAACACACACACCCACACGCACACACACAGACAGGTCTAAATCCTCTTTTCAATGTGCCTGCTTGTGCTTTCTCTCGTTCAAGCCCCCTTTCTGTGCTCTTTCTTAGAGAGGTGAGGCCTCAAAGTGTTAGACAGGAGGAGGGGGGCGGGGGACCACACACTGACAGTAAAGTACCGTAAAGTGAGGGCTGGCTAATTCTGTCGAGGTGGAGGAGGAGGTGGGAGGAGGTGTAGAGGGGCATTCACCAGAGCTGAATGTTTCACCCAGCTGCCCTCTACACCTGCACTTCAAACATGAGGAAAAACAAACACACACACACACACACACACCCACACACGCTTTCATGAAAACACATGTACCTTTTCGTCCGTGGTCACTTTGTCTGCGCACACAGCATACGCATGTGTGTACACATCCACACGGGGGGATGCCTGCACACACACACAAAAAAAGGAAAGGGAAGATTTGGACAAACACACACACACACACATGCAAGCACATGCATGTTCTTCTCTCTCTCTCTGCCCACCCCGACTACCCATACAATACTATAATATAATATACTATAATATAATAATTTTATACGAAATCACACGCTCATTTTCTCCCTCTGGTTCATTCATTTGATTTGTATGTTTGGTTGGACCCTATGGTTTCTACCATGTGGAAGCAGATTGGATCATGCAATGTTAAACACTAAATTTTCTTAAAAAAATACAGAATTGCGTATAATATAGAAAAATTATTTGTATTTTGACATATACATTTGACATTTTGACATCATTTGTTTAAAATTTTTTTTTGCAAAACCGTTCACCATCTAATACATCTTAACATCCTGGTCTTATTGCCTCTGTTCACAATTGTAGTGTGAAGAGATAAGAAGAGATGATAGTGTGGATCTGGGAGTTCTGGTATGGCCTCCGTCTCTTTCCATCACTCCCATTTGTTCACTCCTTTCTTATTCCCTCTCTCTCTTACCCCCTCTTTCTCTCTATTCATCTAACGACCAAGTGTGGATCTCTTCTCTCCATCCGTTGGTCTCACTTCCAGTGTCAGCATCCCATTCACTTCTCACTGTTTTTTTGGGGGGCTTTGGAGCTGACATGTCCAACCGCTCTATCGTGCACACACACACATGCACACACACATACACACACACACAGCACCATCAGCAGTGTAGCTCAAAGGCCAACCTCCTGCTTGCATCAGTAATGTATTGAAATTTTTCTCACTTTGGAGGACAGCGTAGCAAAAGGAAAAGGAGATGAGGGGAGGGGTGGAGAGGGGGAGACAGAGAAGGGGAGGGAGGAGTGAAAAGTGATAGACTGAGGGCAAGATAGAGAGAGCGAAAGAACAGAAAGATGAAGGAAAGAGAGAGCAGGAAAAAAGACAGACAAAGAACACAGGACAGAGAAAGAGAAGAAGAGAGAAGGAGGACAAAGTGCACAAAGTGACAGATAGAATGAGAGAGAGGGGAGGGAAGAGGTGAGGAGGGAAAGAAGGGGAAAGAGGGAAGAGAGAGGACAGGAGAGGCCATGCTCAACCACGCAGGCATCCATTCTCCCACCTTGCATCACATATAGTCACACACGCACACACACACACACACACACACACACACACACATCCATTCTCCCACCTTGCATCACATATAGTCACACACGCACACACACACACACACACACATACATTCTCCCACCTTGTTGTCAGGAAATTGAGTTTGTACCCTCAGCCCAGCACCTGGCAACCCGTGCAGCATGCAAATGCTCTGGCCTTGCCTCACACACACACACACTCACACACACACACCCCAGAGGATTAATGGCATCATTCTGTATGCACCCGCGGGCCTTTGCCAGAGCACTGGGAATATCACCCACACTCCGACACAGAGGAATTGTGTTGGTTCAGTACTCGCACGCACACACACACACACACACACCCACCTACACACACACACACACACACGTAAACATGTAATAGTGCAATCATTGCACAGATGACTCCCTAAATGAATAACTAGAGAATTATGGTATAACCACGAGGGGGAAGTTTCATTACTGTTACATTGTGGAAAATGAAGGCTGAACAGACTCGATTAAGAGAGGGAAAAACACTGTGGATCCATCGAACACACAGTTGCGAAGTTGACAGCGGCGTTCTGTTTGTCGCTGCCAAAGCTAACACCACGTGAGGATAACAGAAATGTTCACTGCCCATTTTGTTGATTTTCAACTTGAGGTGATTGTTACTGCTGTATGACTGGCAACACTAGTACACCAGTACACAGACACGTCAAGGTGCCTCAACAGATGTAGAGCTGTCAGACAACTGACATCTAACTTGACCACTTATTCATTCATTATTAGAGGGGTTCCATCTAAAATGTGTAAAAATATATATGATCAGAAGGACCAGGGCTCAGAGGATTCGGCCTCACTGTATCTCTACTGTTTGTTTAGATAACAGCTCTGGGATCAAACCTGCATTCAGCAGTATTCAGCATTGGGGCGCATGCTTAAAAGAAAAGATTTATGAAAATTTGTTCTTGCACACATCTATGATATACAGTAGTATCCAACGAAGACACCACACACAGTGGACTGTGACTCACACTTTTGACAGATACAGTAAGGTACACGGTACTGCAACAGCCGGTATTCCTATTGTGAGAAATCCAAAAACACAAACAAGTTTACAACCCTAATTCGAGGGAATGTGAGGTACTGTCTGTCTGTCTGCTACGTAGCTACATTTCTGGAAGCCATAAAACACAGGACAGTGGTTGGTTACTTAAGGTATCCGTCAGAAACGTGCAACCTACCAGCACGCTGTGGCAAAGACTCAAGCATATACATCCACACACACACACACACACACACGTTTGTCGATTGGTTGACAATCTTGAATGCATATATGTTTGTCATACATTGTACCTCATTGTACTTTTCGTGTAAACTTGTTCTGCTTTGGCAATGAAGAGTTTGTCATGCCAATAAATCTAACTTGAATTGAATTGAATGGAGAGAGAGAGAGACAGAGAGAGAGAAAGAGAGAGCAAGGTCATATAGTTGTGGCTATGACTGTCTTTCACATCTGTTTAATGTAGAAGTAAAGGAGCATATGCATGCAATCGCACTGGTATGCATGGCTCTGGTATGTCAGGGGACACACACACACACACACACACACACACACACAGCCCACTAATTCCAAGGACACACGGTCACTCACACCTCAAAACATGCAAAGTAACACAAATGTCCATTCGTACTCACACATATGCACACTTATACACATATAAATGGTAACACCCACAACACATGGTATAGTCAGACACACACACACACTGTATAGACATATGCAGTAACACACACAAGGTCGCAAGGCCAGGCCAACAAACAAGTCTCAGAAGCTAGTTAGGTATGAGTGTCTGCAAGCCCCATTTATTAGCTCATGACCTAACATGACACTCTCTAACCTTGCAGACACACACACACACTTCCTACAGACATCACACACACACAAACACACACACACACTCTACAGACGTCATACACACACACTCACACCCTACAAACATCACACACACACACCCTACAGACACCATACACACACATTCACACACACACACACCATGGACAACCTCTACAACCCCATCTAACCTCTTTGCACCCAGCATGCCTACCATAGAGGAGCCACATACCCACTATAGGCATGCGAGGTCACACTGTTTGTATGAACACCAGGCCATTAGTATTAGTCTTTCAAACAGCCTCTCCAATACAGTATACTGTAGGGGCTGTCGAGGGGATGCATAGGGTATGCATAAGGTATGTCTATGGTATGTCTAGAGTATGCATAGGGTACGTCTAGGGCACGCATATGAGATGTCTAGGATATGTATGTTTAGGGGATGTCTAGGGTATGTATGGGGTAGGGGATGTACTGTCGGCCAGTCTACAAGGATAAACCGATGTGATTAGCCTGATCAAACTGGATAGAACAACTACTTATGGTTTGTTTCATACATTCATACTGCCTCTATATGCACAGCATACTGCTCAGGCCCATCTATACTGTATTCTTTGGCTACTAATAGATAACACATAGATAATGTATAGATAATGGGTATTGTACATCTATATTTCTAGGCTAATAATGCCACAGAGATATTATGTCATAATGTTGTTGATGCAGTCCACCAAATGGTGTGTTAGTTTTTCCTGCTTCTGCTGCTTATGTAAGAGTACTTACTGTATTCTCACCAAACATCCACTATTATTATTCTAGTAGTGCTACTGAACTGGGATTTTCAATCTGTGATCCCCTATCTGTTGACAATGAGGATTACACATAGACGAAGATTGGGATTAGGATTAGTCTATGAACCTCAGGTCAGAGGTCATTTTATGGTAAGGGTTAAAAGGTCAGTATGATTAGACTGAACTGAGTTGAGAAGTCAGTTTGTGTCAGACGGGATGTTTTTGTCATTCCCTTAGCTGTGACATAAAATTAGAATGTATTAGCTACTTGTTGTAAAAATTTGCCATCCATATGAAAAGTCCAAATACTGGATGTTGTTTGCATGCATGTCATTGAACACATTCTATTATTAAATAAATGACACACAGGACCTACTACGTGAAGTACTGCAGTGTGAAAATGGCTGGCTAACCAACAACTCCCACATCAGAATGTACCATAAATCTGAATCCACAAACAGATTACTGTCTTGCAAAACATGTGACTGCTCTTAGTGAGAGGATGGAACTACCCACCAAACCAGTGATGAACACATCTAAAGATGGCCTTGATGTTGGACACATCTCTATTGCTGGTTGAGATCAGACCACCTTGGACTGAGAGAAAGATGATGCCGTATAGATGTAATTTGTCACAGATATGGTCATATAGATAACATATAGTATATAGTACTACTGGTGACTGGAGACAGAGAGTCATGTCAGGGTCACACTGCCACATACTGGACAGCGGGGGACGTTGCATGACTGATCTCGCTCTTTCACTCTCCTGTGTGTGTGTGTGTGTGTGTGTGTCTGTGTGTGTGAGTGACATTTTGCCATCGAGTGCCTCGCTTCTCATATGTTGAAATGCCTGACATTTACAAAGCATTTAAATAATAGGTCATATCCAAGAAAAGGAAGAAAAAAAATAAAAAAACTAAACGCAAATGTCCAAATGTGGGAGCTCTTGTTCATTTCTTACGGAAAGGTGGACAGTACTCAATCAGTGTAGCAAAGCAAGGCAGCTCAACTTACATGTAGATTTAATGTGTTTTGTGTTTTTTTTTTTTTGGCATTTTGTGTTTTTACAGTATTTGAGGCATTTCATATTTGAAAACTGCAATACAATAATACCAGGTGGATTTATATTCATATTTTCCATGTCCATATTTTCTATGGACTACGGTCTGCCTAGACGCAGTCATCTTTAATGTTTGTGTGATTGTGTTAGGGCACACATTCACTCACACACACACACACACACACACACACACGTTGTTGAGAAACAATACCCCTTTGCTGTACACTGCTGACTATCTTGTCTTTGCTTACACCTGGTTGAAATCAGGTTCAGTGGGGGAAAGTAAGTCCGGGTCTATGACTACAACAATAGAATTACATGTTGACATTTTGTCGAAAAATCTTAATCATTGAAAGCAGCCAGTTTTACTCTAGACTGTTCCTTTACTCGGTCAAACAAAAATACTAAAATCAAACATGGCTACAGATGAAAAGATGATGAAAAGAAATGAGTGCTGATAATCAAGGGAATATGTCAAAAACACAAAAATAACCCTAGCTGTGGAACAACAGCAGCCCATCATTCAGTCTCAACAGAGAGATGGCCCCAAACCACGTGGCCAATCTGACGACCTTTGTGAAATGGCACGTCCAAAACGACTACATGCAAAGAAAGGTAGACACACACAGAGAGGAAAACACACACACACACGCACACACAAACAAACACCCGCGCACACGCTGTTTTGAATGGCATGGCCCGAGGCAGCATAATGGGCTGCAGCTGGGCGACGTCTGCGGGATCTTCCATGTCCGCAGTCCACACCAGAGCACACACCGCACAACATCTGCCGCGGCTCTCCTGCCTTCTGTACAACACCTTAGAACTGATCCATGTTATTTCATGACCTGGTTGAATGAGACTCTTCACACACACACACACACACACACATGTTAGTTGAGGATTTACAGTAGGGTGCTGAATGTACGTATCTGAATTAGCCCAGCTTCATTATCCCCTACTCACTCTCTCTCGTCAGTGCCCTTGATGTACTACAATGTACCATTTCCACATCTCCCCCTCCGCCTCCCACTCCTTCTCTGGACAGTGCGAAGGTGGCCATGGCCCTCACTTTAAATCCGCCTTCCGGCACCATCTCTCAATCCCCCTTCTCCATCTCTTCAATCCCTCGCTCCTTCCCTCCCTCTGTTGCCATGGTGTTTTCCACAGGATCTTGTACCAGTAGCATAGGGGGTGTTCTTTTTAGAAAGGAGTGAAAAAAGGGAGAAGAAACACACACACACACACGTACACACAACCTGAGCTGGTGTGAGTTCAGTAAGGCTGCGATGTGTACAACGCTCATACATTAACATAATCATAGCCAGTCAGACGGCCATTCTATAGTGTGTTAGAGAGAGTGAAAGACAGAGAGAGAGAGAGAGAGAGAGAGAGAGAGAGAGAGAGAGAGACCAGGAGACAAAAATAAATCTATCAATAAGATCTCACTTAATCTATTGTGTCTGTTTTAAATGTATATAATTGTGTGTGTGTGTGTGTGTGTCTGCATATTCACATAGTGCGCAGTGAGGTAGATGTGCGTCCAGAGCCCTAACCGTATACAGTAGAGCTCTTGGGGTCTCCAGAACTCTGCTTCTCTGCCTCTGTCCCCGCCACGCTGGCCTTGAACTTGAACCAGGACCACCCCCATCCATCCATCCCCCTTCTCTCCATCTCCGCCCCACCTGTGATTAATGAGGCAGGGGAAAGGGCGCCCCCTAGGGAGAGTGCAGAGGAGGGCAGGCAAGCGTACTCACCCTACTCTGGGGACACCTACCGTATATTCTTATTTGAAAGGAATATTGAACACAACATTGTGTAGGGTGCTCATAATCCAGACGTGCGATGAGTGGCTCCCGCTAACTGCAGTGGGAAAGGGGACAACCGGTACATTGGATTTATGTTCTTTTTTTACCATTAGCACTGCACGGAGTGTTTTCAATCTATCTTGGATGAAGATCCAGAACAGACCTGAACAACATTAAACACACAGAACTGACCAACTGCAATCATTTGCTTGGCTGTAAAATACACCAGCTCACACACAGTTTAGGGACACGTCTCCTGATATTCCCATCTCCAGCCAAATAAACATGTTGAATGAAAAGGAAAAATGTCGAGAATAGAAGCCTAGTTGCCAATAATGCATACCTTGACCACCATAACCTTCATGACCTTCCTCATCTCTATGATGTTCATGATGACCATGACCTGGATGAATAAAAATCTTCACAGATTGAATAGGCTACGTGCAACTGTTTGGTTTGCACAGTGCGTGTCTTAATATAATGAGTCGAAAATTACCTGTGTGTTTAGGTTTCTGAATGTTTGTGGTTTGTAGATACATTAATGAATGTGGTTGGTTTGGGGGTGGAGTGGGGGGTTCTGGTTTTGAGAAAGACATCATGAAAACGATGCTGTCATACAAACAGATACAGATAACCCAGGAGGTCCTGCGGTCACATTGAGCAAGGGAAAAACATGAAAATCAGAGACCTCTGGACACACACACACACACACACACACACACACACACACACAAATAAATAAATAGTTGGTAAAACGGCAGGGACAATCTCTTTGCGGCACAAACGACAGGCACACACTCGGAGGTGTGGTCCGATGGCATGACACAAAGGACTTCATGAATAATAAACAGCTTCGCTGCTACGGCTGGCCGCCAAGAGATTTCTCTCTTTCAACTCTCTCCCTCACACACACACACACACACACACACACACACACACACACACACACACACACACGGCTTGTCTCTCCTGCCTCAGGTCATGCCTCCATGCGTATGCATGAGGCCCTGTTTCATATGCATCAGCTCCCATCATCTCCCTCTGCTCACAACACACGCCCTGCGACACACACGCACACACACACACACACATACACACACACATGCTCGGCCTCTCTTTCAGTCACATATACATCATACACAACAACTCATGCTTACACACCAACAGGAGCAATGACTGCCTCCCACTCACAAATACCCCCCCCCACCCCCCACACACACAAACCTTTGATCAATCCTGCACACACACATACACACAAACACACACACAGTAGTCTGGCCAATCCCCCAGGATTACTGGCCCTGTCACATTAGAACCTCCGTCAAACAATGGACACAAGGACACACACAAGCGTGAGTGGACATATGCATAGGAATAATAGTGTACACACACACACACACACACACACATTTGCTTTTGTACATTTGTGAGCATGCACCAAGAGACACAGTGTGAAAATAACAGGGAAGGCAGGAGAGGATAAATGAAAAGTCTCAGTTTTTTTGTTTTGCATTCATGTTAAAGCTACAAAGGGGGAGATTATCTCTCTCTCGCTCTGTGTGTGTGTGTGTGTGTGTGTGTGTGTTTAGGAAAGTGAGAGCAATAAAGACAGAGAAAAGTCATGCCTAAAACATGCTATCTCATGCAGCACGAGTAGAAAAACTCAACCTATCTGTGTGATTTCCCTGCATATAAGGTTATTTGCGTGTGATCTCGTTCTTCATAAAATGTCTAAATGGACTAAATGGGATATCCAGGTACCAGGTATCCAGTACCCAGGTACCAGCCCCAGTACAGTACATCCTCCTCACCTCAGTCTTGAGTTAGACACACACACTACAGATTAGCATTTCAGTTTATGTGCATTACATGCATAGCAGATGGTGCTATCCCAACGTCAGGGCCAGTCTTCCCTAGTGCAACTTTACATGCAGCGTTACAGGCTTCGCTCAAGGGCAGCCGAGATGCATTCTACAATTTTTTGACTGACAAAGGTCCACCAGTCCACTACAGTACATACTACATGCCTAGTGTGGAAGTGAGAACTACACTACAAGCTTAGTGTAAAAGTGAAAACTATACTACTTGACTAGTGTGGAAGTAAGAATGATACTACATGCCTAGTGTGGAAGTTAATTCATTAATATGCATATCAATCATTAATATGCATGGTCCCTATCAAATAAACCAATAAATTAAGTATACATGTACTATACTATAGTATACTATACTATACTACTATAACTATACTACATGCATGGTGTAGAAATGAGAACTATACTACATGGCTAGTGTGGAAGTAGGAACTATACTACCTATCTGGTATACTACCTACATAGCAACTGCAATGCAAACATACTACAAGGCCAGGCCTGCATATCTGAATATGTCTGTCTCGTTTATCCAGACTGAGAACAATCACAGTAGGGAAGAGTATTTTTAAAGGCACTCTAAGCGATTGTCTTTGATGTCACTTCTTGTTGACGTTCGAAGTATTGTCAAACAAAACGGAGGATAGCTCCCTCCTCCCCCTCCCTCCCATGCCTCCTGAAAGACTCACGCGCACTAACCCCCACCCAACCCCTCCTCCAAATCCTTCTTGTCGTTTACTGGCTGGAACAATGTTTGTTATGTTTCATTTCGTTTGTTATGCTAGGTTTGCCCACTGTGTTTTTTAGCCGTTTGTGGAGCCTGGGCTGTCTACAGAGACCGCGTTTTTTTTACAGTGTGTTCAGGGGACAGGCAGCTAGCAGATTGTGAGAAGATGATTGCTGTATGTAACAACAAATGTTTTAGTCCTAAAAACGCGTCACATCGCTTAGAGCACCTTTAAATGGAGCATTTTAACAGTGTTACACACTTGTTCCCGAAACATTTAAACTTAATGAATATAAAGGTAAAATGTCGACATGAACCATGATTCATTCTGTCCTGCATGACGCCGGATGTAAGGACCTTTCTCGTCATCAAATACACTCACACACACGCTTATACGCACACAGACATGGGCTCTGAATGGCACCCTTGAACTGGGGCAATTTGCATCTCTGCTTTTCCAGCTGGGACCAACTCCCACTCACACCCCTCCCCCCATAATCAATCCAGGATCCAAACATCTTTGGCAAATATGGCAGCCACACGAGGGCATGGTTTGGGGGTGGAGGGGTGCGGATTACAGACCAGATGGGGTTAATTCCCTGCTTCTTCAAGCTCTCCATTTTGACGCTTGGGGGGGGGGGGGGGGGGGGGGGGG
>JAGFZM010000016.1:202624-215645 GCA_017657215.1 Limnothrissa miodon
GTCACGTTTTGTATCGCGGTATTTCGTCAAACGATATTTCGTCCCATCCCTATTCCACACCACTAAAAAATTCAGATAATTTCTCTCAAAGGGACAGTGATAACAAATGAACGCAATAAACAGACGAAAGTGTGGACAAACACAAGTGGGCTTACACATTCCTACATACTACTCCAGACCTTTATACTACACCACACCCCATATGCAAGCATTGTGCAGTTTTGCCATATGCATACACTTGCGGAAAAAAACAAACAGGGCCTCAAATGCAGTCATTTATACAGACATTCCTACACACTCTGCGATGCCTGAACATAGCACGTGGCGTTCTCGACCTTCACATCTGAATGGCAAGCAAACCAGAATACATGCACACACACACACACACACACGTAAAAAGAATAGTGAGAGTGAATCCTGGAGTGTCACTGCACAGAGGTCCCTGGATTAAACGAGAGGGTCGCCTGGCGAAGTCATGGACAGCCACTTCAAACAACACTTTTCATCTTTACTCGTCTTTTTCATCAGCCTCTCCATCATTTCCCTCCTCCTCCGCCTTTTCCTCTCTTCTTCACCCCCTCATGCATCCACCCTTCCCCGTCCCTCCCCTTCTCTTCCCTTCCTCTCTTTGCTCTTTTTTCTCATCTCCTTTCATCTGCAGAGGAGAGGGAACTGCTGCTGTGTTTGACTAATTATGTGTGATTTCTCCCTCTTGCTCTTTTTTCTCCTTCTCTCCCTCTCTCTCACTCATCCTCTCTCTCTCTCTCTCTTTCTCTCTCTTACTTGCTCTCTCCCTTACTTCCACAAGACGTCCGCCACATCCAATCCTCAAAGAGGGACATGACGATTAGGGTGTGCGAGAGTGACCAAGGGAGAGTGAAGGCACAGAAAGTGACAAGGCGATATCGCAGCATCTGAAATAGATTTGGATGTGTCGAGAAAACTTGGCAACTCCTCCCAACAGAGACCTCTTGTACAGTACCCCACCACCCAAGTGCTGCACAAGAGCGTAGATAAAAAGAAAGGATTTTCCATCTGTAGCTTTATGAAGCACAAAGCCAAAAGTATGAAAGGTTTTAAAAAGGAAGTCCTGCATTGTTAAAAACAAAGATGGCAAAGCAGAGTTAGTACAACTCTCACAGGCCACTGACCCCCCTCATATCCCCTTCTTAGTAAAAGCAATGAATAAGCCTACGCACCTAAACCCCTGGCCAAGCCATTGGGTTCAACCTTTGCTGACCATAATTAGCATATGCTCGGGAAAAGGTATTAAAAAACATGTTAATTCCCTTTCTCATTAATGATGACTAAGATTATCATTATAATCGAGGAGCCCTTCTCGACTGCGTGCTGGAAAAGCCCTTGGAAATGCTAATTTTGTGCTGACGACGCATGACAAATACCGTCTTACCAGCCCAGTATGAATATGCAGCCCCGCCAAAAGACGTTATGAATATGCGTGGCATATTTTCAATATCATTGACGCACGTGAACTTTGGTGCTGGTCGCCAATTACGGTGGACGAGCTCGCTAATTATGCAGATTTATTCTAAACATTAGCATGATGAATTAGGTGCAAAAATGGGGTGGCTACACATGAATTAGTAAGTGTTATGAATAATTACAATGAATAGTTCGCCCCCTTGATGCGACTCTCGGTCTTGATAAACAAAGCTTTAATTACGAGAAAACATCTGGGAATTCTAGTGACCTTCATTAATCTTGGCGAAGTCTCTGCCGCCCGGCACTTTGATGCATAGCTGTGCAGATAGACAGAGGACCCCTTTGTGATATGTCTTTCTCATACAAAAATGCATATTTCAATATTTGGCATCACAAATAAAATGTTAATATTTCAAATGCATAGCTGTAAAGTTGCACCACACATTGCATATTACCATTCTCCGTCCATTCCAGGACTGTTGTGCACTGTCCATGAACTGCTTTAACGAGTAACCCCATATGTTGCATTAGGGATGCAGTTTGTAAGCATAAGAGGCTTATGCATGTGTGTGCACACATACATTGCAGGACACATCACTGTGGATTTAGTCTTATACATTTGTGTAGCTTGCACTGGCCTAGCATCTCTGTATACCACTTCACGAGTCCTCCGCACGCGCTCAGTGAGAGAATACGGTGTGAGGGGAGGGCAGACGCCTCTTTGACCTCTCAGCATCCATCAGTCCACTCATCACTCCACGAGCTCAAGGCCTTATGGGTGGGTGAAAGGGGCTGGCCAAGCTTGGGGCTGGGAGAAGGGAGCTTGGTGCTCATGTGCTTCCTCTTTCTGTCTCTGTCTGTCTCTCTTTCTCCAAGCACACACATACACACACACTAACATACACAAACCCTAGCCTCCAAATGCCCTGAAGGACAAGGAAGTGCACAAGGAGAAGAAACTGAGGGAGAGGACAATAACTCCAGGAGCATACACCCCCCCCCCCCCCCCCCCCCCACTCACACACCTCCTGATCTGAGGAAGAGAATTACAACACCATAAGCACGTCCCAACCCAGCATCTTTTGCCTCCCCCTCCCCTCTCTACGGAACCGGTATTTTGAACCTGAGCACAACCCTCCACCCACGAGCCTCTGAGGAACAAATATCGAGGGAACACCATCCAACCTTCCGCCTTCAGGTCTTCAGGGCTAGAGTATGGCCTCTGCCAGCCTCAGTGTGTGTGTGTGTGTGTGTGTGTGTGTGTGTGTGTAATGCTTCAGCCTCTGATCAGAGATCAAATGGACATGTGCCCCTTGATTAACGTCCCTGTTCGCTTCGCATATATAAACACATACACGCGGCCCCCTAAACACACACACACACACACACACATGCTCTGGCTAAGATCCAAGGAAATATTTGGCAGGCCTGCAAGGCCCTGGGGGTCAGATGCAGGGGAGGCCAGGCTGGAGCTCTGGAGAGCTGAGAGAGTGAGAGAGAGGAATAAAGGAGAAAGAAAGTAGAGGGAGAGAGAGAAAGATGAAGAGAGAAAAAGGAATAAAGTAATAAAGGAGAGTAGTTGGAGAGAGCAAGATAGAAAGGGACAGAGAGAGAGAGAGAGAGTCTGCCTGCTGACACATAGACCTGAGGAAGACGCAGATGGATGGATAAATGAAAGGAGACGGTGGGTGCTCAGATCAGACTGTAGAAAAAGATATCAATGAAAGAGGGAAGGAGAAAGGAGGAGATGAAAATGGAAATGAAATCTAAAGGACTAATCTGAAAACGCGACAGACGGACAGAGGTAAAGAAAACAGAGGAAGACAGACTGCTTTAGAGGTCGTATAAACAGCTTAAACAGGAAAATTCCCTGTTTACACTTTGTCTTGCTTCAATTTATTCGGAGAGACATTACTAGCTAGCTGACGTTTACCTTTGTAAACCTCGCCAAACAGATTACCTTTCCCCCCACCATCATCACATGAATGCACGCAAGCATGCACACACACACACTCACACACACACACACACAGAACCGCCATCGCCACCACCAGCCAGTGCCTATGGCCCTGCCCTCCATGTCAGGGCTGTCACAGTAACCTGATCCTGGCAGCTCCTGACATGATCCAGCCGCGTCTTTGACGCTCTCTCTCTCTCTCTCTCACTCTGTCTCTCACACACACTCTTCACTCTTAGTCCTTCTCTGGCCGACCGTAAAACAGAGAAATTGCTACCACATGTGCCTGACAAGAGTGGACTGGGGTGAGAACTATACCCCCAAAACTGTCCAACCCTTTTACTGCTCATAACTAGGATGTTCTATAGCCAGGAACCACTTTATGTTTTTGTAGTTTTTTTCCAATGTAAGAGTCTTGAATAGGTGTGCAATGTGTGAGTGTTTTTTAGGGTAGCCTATGAGCTGGTGACATTCTCACCCATTTGGTGTCCAATCAGAAGCAAGACATTTTGAGACCTACCCTTTCCGTTTTCCTGTTTTGCCATTGTTTTTTCCTCTTTTGCCGTTGTGTTTTCTGATTTGCTGTTGTGTTTTCTTTTTTTGCCTTATGTTTTCTGATTTGATGTTGTGTTTGATGTGTTCTGATTTGATGTTCAATTTGCTGTAGTGTTTCTTTTATTTGCGGTTGTTTTTTTTTTACTTGCAGTTGAGTTTTTTGATTTGCTGTTGTGTTTTGATCTTTAGGGCCACGTAGCTATGGACCTAATGAGTCTAACATATGTATGAAATCCTAGCCTGGGCCCGCCCATGCTTCCTGTGATGCTACATTCAATTTCGCGAGCAAGTCAGTATGGCCATCGTGCCGATTTAGAGGAATTATTTTTCCCAAATCTGCGGGCACCAATGAGAAACGAGCTTACGCATACATCATCGGAATGAGTGGTCTGATTGGTTGTATATTCGTCAAGTAGTATACAGAGGCATCTGATGGACGCAGGTTAAAGGCCCACTATGCAACATTTTTCATTTAATTAATCCGTTTCATACTGTTTAGGATGCTAAAATTAGTCATTACACGGCGAACGAACGGTGTAAAATGCGCCACCGTGGCCAATAGCGGTAGATACAGCGCTTGCAATGTTCAGCAGCGCGGACCGCCTCCAATAGAATGCAGTGCAATACAATGCAATACAGCGGTCTTTAGAGGGAGCTCGTGAGAGAGAAAAACAGAATGTTGCTAAGTGCGGTTTAAGCCAGCCTCCCAGAAGATGTTTAGTAATGTAAGATGGCCAGACTAAGCTCCTTTGAGCTTTGTCGCGCAAGCCAGGCTAATGAAATCCGTCTGTGCTTGCTTAAATTTCATTTTTCATTCAATTGTGATAACACTAGTTAACACGGGCGTGTATTTTTCTCTGATGTTAGCTTGTTGTTAGCTTGACACGCAGAAAGAACAGAACTTTTGATGATAGTGAACTAACTCCACCGAAACGTGGACATATCACTGCATAACCCCAATAAACCATGAATAGCAGGTGGCTTCGTAATAAAAACGTGTCTTACCGTCATATAGTTAACAAAGAGCAAGAAGTTTTCTCCACTTTGAGCTGGCTCAGTGTCGTTGACATAATCATTTATGCTATCTGTTTTAGTTGAATCTGCATTACATTTTAAGATCTGACTGTTTGGCGAATTGGTCACCTGCCAACAAATGTCCAACTTTCAACAACACAAACACTCCATTTACCCCATTCTGCTTCTGCCTCGACATTCCCATGATGCCATGGTTTGCTCCAGCTCTGGAATACGGAATGCACCACTGAAATTATTCGGTTGTGTTATAAAACAATATGTGATTAAATTCATATTAGTGATGTATCAAAATATGATGCTAAATAATGGCTGGGACTATTCTGTCTTCCCAAAATAGTGCTCGGGACTTGCAAACCTATGCCCTTGGTATAGGTCAGGGCAATGGTCCAAAATGTCAGTCACATCGGCTACAGCAAAGAGTCAGGATATACTCTTTGTCTTGGCTACAATTCACGCTTAGATTGGCATCCGCAATGAGGAGACAAATGTATAATGTCGTGTTTTTCAAGCGAAATGGACCATAGACTACTAGCGTTACTTAGTTGAAGTGATGGGCAAGCACGCTAGTTTGCCTTGTGTGGAGAATCGCTGGATGTAACGTTACTGAAAAAGGCCAACCTGAAACTGCATTACAGTATAGCCTACTAAACATGCAAAGTTATCAGTGTTGCAAGGCCAGCTACGCAAACACAAATTAAATGCACTTCAGCAATGTTTAGTTGCCCAACAGAACAGACAGCTTTCACAAGACCAAATTCCATCAAAGAAAATGTGGTGAGTGAGCTAACCGCTAAGAAGCTGAAGCTTTATTCACATTTGTGAAGGAGTGCGTTGTTGATACTGCAGTAGCCTAGCCTACTTGCATGAGTTTATCGCGAAGACCAGGCTCTGACCGGATAACGGAAGGCTAGTTTAACCGTGAGCGTACCCCGGGTCCTATGTTCCCCGCTTTGTATGAAAAGCGGGGAACATAGGACCTTTTTTAAAAAAGGATCCCCGGGTTCTATGTTCCCCGGGTTCTATGTTCCCCGCTAAAACAAGGGTCCTATGTTCCCCAGTTTTACAATAAAATCACAAAGCCTGCCGTTTGTAACTTCTAATTTTCCTTATACAGAGATATGTTTAGTTTAGTTTAGTTCAATGAATTGGTGTTGAAACGTAATCGGTAGAAGACACTGACCTCACCATGCTTTGAGCATTATGGTAAAACATCCAGATTATGCTTATTATAACTTTCATGAGTTTTCAATCATCATATAGGCTATTTCAGTTCTCAGGGTGGGGGGGGGGGGGGGGGAATAAGTGAAAAAATGAAAAAAAAAAAAATATTTTTATGTAATTAAAGTTAATGAGACCTTGATTCCAACAGTCGAACAGTCTTCAATACAATCTTGACATGAAACATTTAGTTTTCTGTGTTGCATGATGCGATGATAACTACCGATCACGCAAACAGATTTAGCCTAATGCGAGCGGCCTGTTTAACAGACAATAACACCCCATAAATTAAGATTTCACTTGTCCGGTCAATAGCTCAGTAAGAAAATATAACACTACGTAAACAGTTTCCTCTGAATGTCGGACTTCATGTGGCCTTTGCAGTGCTGTTCATGAACATTGAGACTTCCGACAGTTCGGGTCAGGTTGAAAGTTAGAGCCAACAACTGCCTGTAAAACAAAAACAACAAACTGTCACAATCTGCCTGTCATTTCATTTCATATGCTTTAGCCCCATGCTGGTTTTGTGAATAGGAAAACTACATTTAGCCTATCTTACAAGTCCTTTGACCCAGAAGTGAAGAGTGACAGCGGCATACGGCATATCTCCGTATGAGGAACATTAGAAGTTACAAACGGCAGGCTTTGTGATTTTATTATAAAACGGGGTAGGACCCTTTTTTTAAAAAAATGGTCCTATGTTCCCCACCCCATACAAAGCGGGGAACATAGGACCCGGGGAACATAGGACCCTGGCAGCGGGGAACATAGGACCCGGGGAACATAGGGATGACCCTGTTTAACCAACCAATCTGGCTACTTTATCAATGTGATATCATACCATCACTAAAACACGGTCTAGAACAGAGCCCAGAGAAATTTTTGCAAGATTACATGTGTGGTCAAAAGGTTGCGGAAAACTGGGAACTTTTTCGCCCATGGAATATTTTTATAAATCCAGACTTTTGAGATAATTGTTGCAACTGCGAATTTTACCCTGCTTCAAGCTACTTTTTCCTGCCTAAAGGGCTTTATAAATGAGGCCCCTGGACATCAGAGTCAGGAATTTCACAGTGGGTTACAGATCCACCAGAGGAGGTGATTAAGAACAAGTTGGGGGGATGTCATAGGAGGTTCCTTACCACCCACCCCGCCACCCCCAAGATTAGAACCGTCTTTCTCTTTCAACTGACTGCCTGGGTCTTAGAGGTCTATTGTAGTCTGAAGACTTCCAAAGCTTCTTTCCATGATACTCCCATGTTTAATTCCCACACACACATTCTCACACACACACACACACGCACAAACACACACATGCACATGCAATGGAGTATATCAGTGATTCCTTAGACACAGGGCCTGTAGACATCATGGCCTCTATTCTCTTTCTGTTATTCTAATGTCTGATTCACACACACACACACACACACACACACACACACATTTTACTTATTTATTTGTGTCCACAATTCATAATAAATATACACAAGGACACAAATGTAACAGTTGCAACATTTGCTCATGTCATCAGTCACATGACTCTGACAGTAACTAAAGCAGCAACAGTTCATCAGATGTTATGGATATACACAGCACCTTCTCTTCCAAATATGGCAACTTCCAATTATGGAGGAAACTGAACAATACTTAGCTATTTGCACACACAGGCACACACATACTAACGTGCAATAGAGTATATCAGTTACTCCTCAGACACAGGGCCTGTGGACTTCAAGGCCTCTTTTCTCTTTCTGTAATTCTGATGTCTAATTCACACACACACACACACACACACACATACATACTAACACTACTATGCAATAGAGTATTTAAATTATTCCTCAGACACTGAGTCTGTGGACTTCATGGCCATTATAGTCTTTCCATGATGCTCCCATGTCACACACACACACACACACACACACACACACACACAATCACGCACACATCCTGCAGTAGATTAAAAAAGTGGTATACCTCTTTCTTTCTCCTCTCCTCTTTCTACTGTTATCATCCTTCAGTTTGTTGTACATCCGTGTTGTAGGCACTTTAAACCAGCCCCGGTCACCCCTCATCGCATTTTGCATGATGCAGGCATCTGTGAGTGCGGGAGATGCATCGCTAGCACATGAAAGAAATATAATATGATGCTAATAGAACATAATGAGTGTACCGTGGTACCATCCGCTCGACTTCTGCCGCCTGCATAATTCTCGAGGGCGGGCGGTGATACCGGGAAAATGAGCTCCGACCGCGGCCGGTTCAGGGACCTTAATGTCCATAGCCTCAGGGTCCTGGGGACGAGATTGAAATGTAAAAAAACCCAAAGCGGCAGGCTAATTTCGCCTGATGTCTCTGCTGGACTTCATCCGTGCCCCGGGCTGAGATTGAGGGCGTGTAGAGGCCGAACTGTAATTTGCTCTTTTCCAGAGGCTGGGTTGTCTCCCTGCAGACCTGCGGAGAGAGAAAGAGGGGGAGAGACACACAGAGAGAGAGAGAGAGACAGGAAGGTTACTACTGCTGCATGAGGCAAGGACTGTGTGTGTGTGTGTTTGTGTGCAGGGGATTTTGGGGGTGTGGGCTGTTTCTAGAGAATTTCCCTACTTCACTCAAGGTTCGGTTACTGATAATGTCAGTCATCCCTTGAGACTCTCTCCTTCCCACTCACTCTTTGCTTCCCTCCGTCTCTCCCTCACTTCACTTTGTCTTCTTTCTCAGCATCCAACACCACTCCACAATGCCAGTAGCTGGCGTTAGATTCGCACAGTGCTGTACAGACAGTGCACAACACATGCCTCTACAACTTGATGGATAAAGATTCGTACATCTTTTCACACCAAACACACACATACACACACACACAGACACACAGTTCAATTATCATGTGCTAGTGTACAACAGCAACAACTTTACCTACCCGCCTGCAGTGCAGAGTACAGTACCACGTAGGCTACAGAGGTGTCTAACACTGGCACCATCGCCACTGGCACCATCACCACTGGCACCATCACCGCTGGCCCCACTGAGGTCCGCATTGGCGACCCCAACCCATTGCAGGCCAGTCAACCCCCAGACCACCCCCACCCCCACCCCACCAATCAGCCACCGCTCCTCCATAGCCTGATTACTCTAATTAAAACCCGGCAGCTGAACAAGCTTCTCCTGATTGGGGGAGAGGCCATCCCGCTAACATGCACAGACTCATTTGCATATTTTGTTCGTCAATTAGTATGGAGGAGCAGGTGTGAAGCTATAATTATTATCAGACGTGACGGCGAACTTTGACCCCCCCTGCGTCCAAGTTCTCCCGGAACACGCTGTTTTTGTCGATACGGACATGCTGATGCGATTCTTCCCTTCACGGATGACGGAAGGGTGAGGGTGAGTTTTTTTTTATTTATTTTTTTACACCTTTCGGATCTGATTTGATGTGTAGTAGCAGCAATTACTGCTGCCACGCTTGAGCACTTAAGAACATGTCTGAAAGATGATACAATGGGGTGCCATCACATATCAATTAATAACCATGAGCTTATGCAAATGATTTATGGTCCGTGAGAGGCATACACTCATAGACAAGCCTCATATAGGACCATAAACAGGGCAGAGACACACACGCATGCCCTGAGAACCTGATAGGACAGTAATCTTTGTGTTTTCCCAGGGCAGAGAAGCTGAGGTTATGGTTCATCAAAGGTTAGTGGGACAAAGGGCAGAGACCAGACCGCTCCAGAGGGAGAGACTTCTGCACGCAAACTCCCTACAATTAACACACATGCATACACACACACACACACACACACAGTAGTCTAAGTCTAAATGCAGAACCACACACTACATGCACTCACTCATAAACTAGTCTGTTGTGCCCAATGGGCACTAGTTAGGCACTTGTGAGACATGCTCACAGACATCCTCACACACACACACACACACACACACACGTATGTCCACAGAGGAGCCGGCTGACAGGCCATAGGGAAACTATCTATCATTACCACACTCTTACACTCTAACAAAGAAAAGCATAGTTTATGCATAACATCTGACTACTATAGCATACACAGCTCTGTCCCAAAGACATGTATAGCCAATGTCATGAGTCCCTGTGTGTTTTATAGTCAGTGTCTGAAGAAGTGTTTTCATTATATCATCTGTCATAAGTTATGTTTTGTTTGCCACAGTGTAAAATCTACACAACTGTATTGTGTAATATTCATTGAGGCCTTTGTTGATCTTTCCTAATTGACCAGGTCATTGCTAAGAAAACAAATAGAAAACATTTTTTTTCTGATGTACACTAAGTTCCCAGGAACCCCCTTTCAATTTATCTGCCGTAGCTTGCTTTCTCTCATGACAGCCTTACAGTAATGTCCCATCTGTGCGCACAGGTTGACCACAGACTGAATGTGCGCATCAGAGATTTCTCTGTGGCCATTTGTGAACAGTTGACAGTGTTTCCAATAGGAGGCACTTGAGTGGTGTCGTCTTTAGAGAAATGCTTCCACCTGCTGGCCCAAATCTGCACACTCCTACTGCCAATGCTGTACACTTAGCTTCAAGAATGGGAAAGATCCATTTTATTTGATTTATTTAATCAGATTGTGTTGATAAACAGCAAAATCGCATACATTATAGGGTAATAATACATAATTTCTGGGATGTAACAAGCATGAAATTTAAAGTTGAACTTTTTGGAAAAACTTTACCGTACAGCTGCAAGTGAGTTTTTTTTATGTAAACAATGATTATCAGAGCTGCAAAGTTAACTTCAGAGGAATATACAAGTTTACTGTATCTATACATTCAGTAGTTCAGTAGTTCTAAATCAACCAAAACAACCAGTTGCAATTAATTCCTTGATTTTAGGTCTGGAAAAGTGCAAGGCCTTGTGGCCAGATGGATCTGTAGAGCAAATTTCAGTTTGCTAGTGGTATACATGGGTTCACCCTAACAAAGAAATTGTAAAGAATGTAAATAATTAACTAAAGAACTAAAGAGTAAATAATTAACCATTAGGTGAATGTGATTTTCTATTTGGGTATCCTGAAGATCTAGATTGAGGCACCAAAGTTTTTAAGAACGTTTTACTCAAAACGTCTGGAAGCTATATAGATACTTTCTGCCTCCAACGACACTCCTGCTTGGTCATATTATGCAGTGTTATATGCTCCTTAAAGCACCACTTCAGTTTAACACTGTCACATTCAGCCCTCCCTGTATTTGCTGCCTGGAGTCTGTGGAAAAACCTAAACCTTTAGATAGATCTCTGATGCAGATGTATCAAAATAAAAAAAGTGAAAATACTAGGGAGCGCTGGCCTGGTAACTGAAGATATTGATACAAGCATAAAAACAAGAATATGGAGAGATTAATTTAATGATCCAGTGTTGGGTAAATGTGCTCAGATTCTGGGCTTCACCTCTGACCTTTGGAGGAATTGGAGAAGAAATGAAGAGATGAGTGCTGACATCTTCTAAACAAAGTCCAACATCCAGCATATCTCTTTCTTTCTCCTTCTCTCTGAGAGCATCAGTTACACTTTACCAGGCAGTTACACTTTTTTTAACTGCTTTTTACCACACTTTATTTATCTGATCTTTACCACATGTCAGTGTCTAGTATTTAAAAACTATTAACACATTCACAACGTTTGTCTTTTGCTTTGACAAATGCATTCGGCCACCATTTCATGCGAAATTTGTGAATTCTTCAAGTGAATGTTCATCTCTAACAAAAACAAGTTTTTTTTTATTAATTTACATTTGTTTGTATATATTTGTGTGTATGTGTGTGTGTACCTGTACTGTATAATGTTAATACATTGAGTTGTTTTAGTTTTCAAAATGAACATACAGTAATAGAGGATTTGTTTAACAAAACCTTAATGTAAACCAACATAATTTTTGCCAGCATTCTATCACAGCACTGTGAGCCACATGTGTGGGAAAGACAGTAACAGAGTGACAGAAAGAAAAAGTTATGTGTGTGTGAGAAAGAGAGAGAGAGAGAGTGTACACTTTGAATCGTTCATTATTACTGTAACATGAGCTGAAAGAAAGAGGTCTGCCACAGGTCTGAACTTCTCCTACAGTACCATGTCATCTTGCTGTGACAGCCGGCCAAATGACAGTGACGTGTGTCCTTGTGTTTGTACCTGCACACATAAGCACATTTGACCATGTTCCACAACGTGAGCTGAGCTTTAATGTATACTGTCTATGAGTATGCATGTGTGCGTCTGTGTGTGTGTGTATCTGTTTAAGAGAATTTACATTTCTAGATTGATTTCTTCTTTAAGCTATCTCTTAACCCTCTACGCAGTATTTGTGTCTATGCATAGACTTCCATAGATGTGTGTGTCAAAGCAAAGAGTTCTGAGATGGACTTTTCAACAGTGTGTGTGTGTGTGTGTGTATGGTCCCACAGAAGTGGAAACTGATGGTTTTGGGTGTCCCAAAAGTGTATGTATAGAGAGGTGAGTCGGGCGGTACTGTAGCCCAGTGCTCTGCAGTTGAGGATGCGCTTGCTGAGGCCTGGTGTTTTGTGTTGACTGAGACTGAGAGTGGCTGATAGACAGTGAGATGTCAGCCTTTTCTCTGGTCCTTGGGCATCCAGCCAGAGGCTTCCAGCCAAGTCCAGAGGACTGTAGCCCTGTATCAAACTCCCTGTGATTGAGTTTGTGTACAAGTGTCAGTGTTATGGTAAGGTGAGGGTTATGTGAGTTTATATGAGTACATTAGTCAAACACGATGAAGCAAACAAACACACACACACACACCATAATGAATGTGACTAATATCAGTACTGTTT
>JAGFZM010000016.1:215655-230864 GCA_017657215.1 Limnothrissa miodon
GATGTCAATCTATGTAACTGCCCTTGCACGCTGTGTGTGTGTGACTCCAAAGATAGAAAGAGTATATTCCCTTGCGTGTTTGTGTTTCTCAATCTGTCTGTGTCAAATTGTCTAACCCAGTGTTTCTCAAACTATGGTGCCGGTCCGCGAGAAGATTACCGTTGGGCCGCGGGCCGACCTTGACTGCCTTCTTTTATTTTATAACTTTAAAACAACTGTCACTGTAAATCAGATTATGAAGAAGAGCGATTCTGGCTGGCTGGCTCTGCTATCAGTGTTTTTGCGTCACCTACTGTACATCCCCCCTCACTTTAAACATTGTAGAATGTTGAAAACTGTTCCTGTGTCTGCACATTTGCACTAATTCGTCCTGTCTATCGCGACACATGTTATAGGAGACCAAGGGCATGTTGAAAGCAAGCTAGTCTTAACTCTTTCTTTGGAAAACGTTCATCTAGCACTGCAACATCGCACTTTTACTTGCAATTACGACCCTTCATACATTAAATTCACCCTCCCCCAAACCAATTTGTGTAATCTGCCAAACTATGTTAAGCAACGAGGCCATGAAGCCGCACAAAACACCTGAATCTAAAAGATAAATCTGAAGATTTTTTCAAATGAAAGAGTGACAAATTGGCCACCCAAACGAATATTTTAAGAAGTAGGGCTAGCCTGGCTAGGAGCTTAGTCTGGCCAGACTGCCATACTACACGCCCTCTGGGAGGGGGGCTTAACCCACGTTAAATTTAATTCAATTTATGCGTGAGATCGTTTCTCATTGGTTCCCATTTTTTGGGAACGGAAGAGCTCTAAAACGGCAGCCTGGCCAGACTGACTTGTTCGCGAAGTTCAATGTAGCGTCAGGAAGTATGGGCAGGCCCAGGCTAGGCCTAGCCTAATTTGGCAGTCAAATGAAAAGTTAACCAAGGCATCATACTTGATTTTGCGCCACATTTCTAAGTGCCAGGCTACTTACTTACAATTGGCGAGATGCTAATTATGCCTTCGATAGATACGGCATGTAGTCCGGTTGCCACCTGTTTACCTGCAGGATAAACCTTTGGAGCTCTTGTGCGACTTACTCGACTTTCTCTGTCTGAATTCAGGCCATTATGCTGTGATGAATATCCCCAGCTGAGTGAAATGGCAGTGAAAATTATACCTTTCCATTCAACATACCTCCGCGTATGCATTTTCACATTTGACAAAGACAAAATACCGAAACAAACGCAACTCAGAAAATACGCTCCGAATATCCTAGTCACCCTGTCTTCCTCATTTTGACCTGTTAGTGGCGAGCAAGCAGGCGCACCCTTCATATTAGAACAGGGGTGGGCAAACATTTTGACTCATGGGCCACAGTGGGTTATAAAATTTAATAAAGGGGCCGTGCCAGGAACAGATAAATGTAGTGTTTGTGTGAAGTAATATAAATGACATGTAAAGGCCATTATATTTCACAGTTTTGGCCTTTAATAGGTGGTAAAGCATGGGCATGCAAGGCTTTTTTAAGTTTGCAGAAATTGCAGGGAAAATACAAAATAAAGGTTTGATAATGTTATTGAATAGAATTTCAAAAGGTTTTGCGGGCCGGATTAAAAAGCCAAACGGGCCGTATATGGCCCCCGGGCCCTAGTTTGCCCATGCCTGTATTAGAATGTTGATTTTTCTTTTTCCTGTGATACTTCTGTAGATGACTGGGCCTCTCATTTATTTGGCTACGTCCAATTCTCCCTTTAACTTCATACTGGGACTGCAGTCAGTAGCCTAAATGGGGCTACAGCTGAGTCTCTTGTCAGTTTGTTCCTGTTAGACCTTTTCGTGCATGTGTGTTATTGAGTCACTGCAGTAGCAGCCTACTTGAAGTTCAAAGGGTAGTTATAACAAAACAAAAACAACCAAAAAATTAAAACAAAAAGTGAAAAAAGACGTGATAATAGGTAAAACTACTGCTACTTCTAATAATAGTTGTAGTACATGTAATGATAAAAGTCAAATTATTAGGCCTACAGTACATATCTGTAACTATCACAATAATCTCACAGCCAAAGCACACCTGTTAGGTCTCCTTGTTTAATAATAACCTAGTTTAGACCTGAGCAATAATAATAATACAATATACACCAAGGCCTAACATCACAGGGCCCCAGAGCAAAACAGTTTGAGAAACCCTGGTCTAACCTAGCCTGTGTACTGTGCTGTGCCTTAATGAAGGTAATGTGCCTCAAGCTTCTGTTCTTCCCCCAACCCAATCACCCAGACATCCATGATGCATCATATAATTGCCTTCTCCCACCACTCTGCCATGTACAGTCACTCTCTCTATCCCTGCTTCTCTCTCTCTCTCTCCCTCTGTACCCCTTCCTCTTCACTCTCTCTCTCTCTGTCTCTCTCTCTCTCTTTGTGCGGCCAGCCAGGTAAAGACCTTGGGCCTGGCCTCGATTGATAAGCTCGTAGACTGGAACATTCCTCATCCACCAATTGGCCTCTAATGGCCCCAGTTGGCACAGAATCAATGGTGTGACACTACATAGTCGTTAGTAGCGATGTGGGTGGGTGACTCCGGCTGCAGATGGCACTGCCAAGAGGTGATTAGGCACTGACAGACATGTAGGGTGTCCACTCACGGACATGTATGGTATCCACTGACGGACATGTATGGTGTCCACTCACGGACAAGAGCCAAGTTTTTTTGTCGCCTTCCACACAATGTGGCCTGGCCTCACTGTACATTGTCATGTTTAACATGTCAACTTTTTTTGGTGTTTCATTTTGGATTCTCTCTCTCTCTCTCTCTCTCTCTCTCTCTTTCTCTCTCTCTCGTGCATGGTTTAGCTTTGCGTGTGTTTTTATTTTTTTCCTAATTCCAAGTTCACACTTTCAGCCAGCTGTCTGCAAACTGAAAACACACAGCATGAAGTGCCAAAGCCGCACCAGCAGCCAAGGCTCTTATAACTGTGTGATGAATTATTGAACAGTTCAGATGCAAAACCCTCTAAAACTATTTGCATTAATTCACATAAATATATAGTTCTAATCCACTTTTATATCAGTTCAAGTCCAACTGAATTGTTTTCGCTTGATTTGTTTAGTTTTTTTTTTTTTTTTGAAATTTAATTTTTTTTTTTTTTTTTTCAATTTTTATTAAGATGGAGTTGTGATTTGAACTCAGTTGAACTTAGAGGTGGATTGGGTGGATCATTTTGATTTAATTAATCCAAACTTGTTTCTGGGTTCCCTTTAACAAACCTCAGCACAATGGTTTCAGAAGCTTGACAGTCAGCCAGAATCAAGGACATTTTGTGCCTCTGTCTGGAGTCTAAATTAGATTTCTGGCAGTTGGCCTGTGTTTTTATTCAATATGTAGTACAGGGGAAAACAATGCTGTAAACATCTTGTTTAATAGCTTGTTAATGGACCAGTGGCGGCATGTTAAAAGCTTTCTAACAGCCGCTCCACTGAACATGGCTTTTCGTTGTTGTTTGTTGTGTTTGTTTGTGCTAGTGTGCATTTTCAATTAGGCACACAGCCTGAGAGTGGAGTGGTCTGTGGTGTGTTAAAGAAACATCCTAGAAACAGCTGACCCAAGAGCAGATCTGGCCACTATTCCGTTCCATGTTTCCCTTTTTACCTTTTCACATTTCCGCAGACAACTTCACAGGTGTCTATAGTTTATTTTTCCTGGGCCTGGACCAGCCTAATTTTAAAGATGACAAAAGAGAATTTCTAAAATTTAAAACATGTCCACTGGACAACTAGAGTTGTGTTCCATTTTACCACTTCAAGGCTCCCAGTCAGCATAGTGTTAACTTCTTGAACTGTTTTGTGCTGTCAAGGCTTTGTGTACAACCTGTGGCCAAAATAAAGTCGCTGACAGTAAGTCAGTAAGCCATTACTCTCTCTCAGTCAGCGACAGCATGTGTGTGGGCTGGGCTGTTGTACTTATGGAGCGCTGGTCCCTACAGCAGCAGGGATTGTCACACTGCACCACCAGAGAACTGAGAGAGAGAGAGACAGAGAGAAGGGGGGGGGGGGGGGGGGGGGGGACTGAGAAAGTGACACGGAGATTAACTGAAGGAGAGAACTAAAACCGAGAGAGGGAGGTGGAGGTGGAGATTAAAAGGAGAGATCTGAGAAAGACAGATGGAGATTAACAGATAGATATAACTAAGAAAGAGCGAGATGGAGATTAAGAGAAGGAGAGAACTGAGACAGAGGGGACACAATAGTGGATCATCTCCCTGAGTGATAGAAGTAGAAAGGAGGTGGGATGGAGGAAACAGCACAATTGATGGAGGAGGAGGGAGGTGTAGTGAAGAAGATGACAAGGCGATAAAAATACAAGCAGCAAATACAAACAACATGTTTTAAAATGTCAGTTTCGAGCACACTACGTCAAGGTCTATCGGTGGAGAGATAATATAAGTCATTCTGGTCCCTAATCTTGTCTAGATGCCCTCTTCCCCAAGACCTCCAATCATTAGGCAACCATGGAGTTGATTACTGTCAGTTAAGTCTCCAGATCTTTCTTATAGGCTCGGGTGGAGACATTTCGAAATACTCACATTTGAAAAGTTCGGTGAACCACCGCAGTTCACATGCACAATCCATCATTTCCCCTGGTGACCAGCAGATGGCAGAATGCACGCAGGTGTATGGCATGTCAGTAAGCCTAAATGCACTTTGTCTGGTCTACTCCGCAGGGAGAGAGCACTGATACTCTGGCAGATAGCAGCAGGCACTGACGTGCTTCATCCCCCCAAGCCCCTCAGCTGTTGGAAGAAGACATGGGCAGATAGTGAACCTCAGAGGCTGCTGATGTCTGATTCTGTCTGTGCAACATTTCAACCCATTGGGAGCACAAGCAAACAGTCAATACCCTGTTGTCCTGAATGCAGGGCTGTTTGTACTACAGAGTTTGCTTCTGTGAGCCTTCTTCTGACAGAGGCTAAGGACAGGGCATTTTACAACACAAAGAACAATCCTCAAAATGCAACCTCAAATCAAGTTCGGGTGTAATAAAAAAGGTACCAAATGAAGTTGTGTACCAATTGAATGTCACTAATGCATATTGCATAAGAATTGACCAATCAGTTACCATCAATTACCACTTTACATTAAATCCATAAGTGTTTACTTTGGGTGCTTTTTGGCCCCAACCATTTTGGGCCAAGTAAAGAGTAAAGATCCAACCTCAACAAAAAAACACCTTGCCTCCTCAGTCTAGTATACAGTAGTTAGTATTGGCACTAGTTTCCAGGTTTTAGTATAGTATGTCACTACACATGCTGGGTATGTCTAGAAGTCGAGGAATGAGAATCACTGATCACTGACACTCTAGAGCTTCAACTAATATTGTCTTGAATGCACTAGCAATCCAGTGATAAACCAATGACTGTTAAACATAGCACATACCATTTGGGTATCTCATAGAAACTGACCTAGCCGTGTTGCTCAAAATTCTTTTCATTAGTTCATTCAGGATTCTTTGTGTGTTAATTGTGCCAGTAATAGAGCTTGATGAACAAAACTGCAAACCATTAGGGTTATTATGGGATACGGTGGGGTGTCTGCAATGAACACACACTGTAATTGTAGTTCCCAGTCTCTGTATCTGCTTTGATGTGGTATCGGGTCATCATCAGTCATGAAGGGTCTTGCAGGGTCAAGCCAGGGCACTCTGCACATCCAACCCAATTGGTTTGTCCTTGAAACTGCCAGGGCAAGAAACAAGATGGAGGATGTCAAAGAGCCAGCATCAGGGGGAAGATATGCCAGGAAGATAAGGCCAGTCTCTCTCTCTCTCTCTCTCTCTCTCTGTGTGTGTGTGTGTGTGTGTGTGTGTGTTATAAAGTGGGTCAAAGGTATAGCAGGTTACAAAACAGAGTGCTACCATCACTCATACACACAGAGAGGAAAGTGTGTGTGTGTATCGACTCAATATTAGTAACATAGAGATTATTTTGCACTGTATGTCATTAAATTAATTTAAAGACCAATATTACAAAGAAATTTGTTCTTAAATTCCATTTTTCAAAAAGCGTTCACATTCATGAAAAATTTAGATTGGGGGTTCATACATTGTCTTGGCAGCACAACCATGCTTGTTAACGGTAGAAAAGTTTAAATGTGACCTTGAAAACAAATGTAAGAAACTTCGCAATAACATTTTGAAGAATGAGATCCAACCTTGGATTCCTGGAATGACCTGCATGATCACCACCCGCCAAAAAACACACAATTAAGTTACTGTCATTTTATTCATCTTCCAGTGACACATCCATCTGTCTGAATGTGACACACACACACACACTTCAGCTGTGCCACTGAGAGATTTAGAATGTGACACTGTGATAAATCAGGGAGCGTTAACTTAGTTTCAGTCTGGCCTTAGGGACAAGAGGACCAAATCTGAACATGCACATAAACATCCATATTCATACCATAACGCACACACAAGGACACTAACACACACACACACACATCTATACAAACACTCGCTCTCTCATACACATATACACACACACATATACAGTGGCTTGCAAAAGTATTCGGCCCCCTTGAACTTTTCCACATTTTGTCACATTACAGCCACAAAC
The DNA here is from genome assembly GCA_017657215.1 of Limnothrissa miodon. Lineage (NCBI taxonomy): Eukaryota > Metazoa > Chordata > Actinopteri > Clupeiformes > Clupeidae > Limnothrissa > Limnothrissa miodon. Next base: position 222,258 of record JAGFZM010000016.1, read on the forward strand.
ATGAATCAATTTTATTGGAATTCCACGTGAAAGACCAATACAAAGTGGTGTACATTTGAGAATGGAACGAAAATGATACATGATTCCAAACATTTTTTACAAATAAATAACTGCAAAGTGGGGTGTGCATAATTATTCAGCCCCTTTTGGTCTGAGTGCAGTCAGTTGACCACAGACATTGCCTGATGAGTGCTAATGACTAAATAGAGTATAATCTAATGTGTAATCTGTGTGTAATCTAATGTCAGTACAAATACAGCTGTTCTGTGACGGCCTCAGAGGTTGTCTAAGAGAATGGGACCATGAAGTCCAAAGAACACACCAGACAGGTCAGAGATAAAGTTATTGAGAAATTTAAAGCAGGCTTAGGATACAAAACGATTTCCAAAGCTTTGAACATCCCACGGAGCATGGTTCAAGCAATCATTCAGAAATGGAAGGAGTATGGGACAACTGTAAACCTACCAAGACAAGGCTGTTCACCTAAGCTCACAGGCCGAACAAGGAGAGCGCTGATCAGAAATGCAGCCAAGAGGCCCATGGCGACTCTGGAGGAGCTGCAGAGATCTACAGCTCAGGTGGGGGAATCTGTCCATAGGACAACTATTAGTCGTACACTGCACAAAGTTGGCCTTTATGGAAGAGTGGCAAGAAGAAAGCCATTGTTAAAAGCAAACCATCAGAAGTCCCGTTTGCAGTTTGCCACAAGCCATGTGGGGTACACAGCAAACATGTGGAAGAAGGTGCTCTGGTCAGATGAGACCAAAATGGAACTTTTTGGCCAAAATGCAAAACGCTATGTGTGGAGGAAAACTAACACTGCACATCACTCTGAACACACCATCCCCACTGTCAAATATGGTGGTGGCAGCATCATGTTCTGGGGGTGCTTCTCTTCAGCAGGGACAGGGAAGCTGGTCAGAGTTGATGGGAAGATGGATGGAGCCAAATACAGGGCAATCTTAGAAGAAAACCTCCTGGAGTCTGCAAAAGACTTGAGACTGGGTCGGAGGTTCACCTTCCAGCAGGACAACGACCCTAAACATAAAGCCAGGGCAACAATGGAATGGTTTAAAACAAAACATATCCATGTGTTAGAATGGCCCAGTCAAAGTCCATATCTAAATCCAATTGAGAATCTGTGGCAAGATCTGAAAACTGCTGTTCACAAACGGTGCCCATCTAATCTGACTGAGCTGGAGCTGTTTTGCAAAGAAGAATGGGCAAGAATTTCAGTCTCTAGATGTGCAAAGCTGGTAGAGACATACCCTAAAAGACTGGCTGTAATTGCAGCAAAAGGAGGTTCTACAAAGTATTGACTCAGGGGGCTGAATAATTATGCACACCTCACTTTGCAGTTATTTATTTGTAAAAAATGTTTGGAATCATGTATGATTTTTGTTCCACTTCTCAAGTGTACACCACTTTGTATTGGTCTTTCATGTGGAATTCCAATAAAATTGATTAATGTTTGTGGCTGTAATATGACAAAATGTGGAAAAGTTCAAGGGGGCCGAATACTTTTGCAAGCCACTGTACATCCATATCCTAATGTGTGCATGCACGCACACAGACACACTCACCCACCCACTGACGTATCCATACAAACACTCCCATTCTCACGCACTCATACACACATACATACATATCCCTATGTGCGCATGCACGCATACACACACACACACACCTGCAGCAAATTGATTGCTGCCTTCCCAGTGGCCTACAGTCTATCTGCAGTGCAATAAAGAGACGAATATGAAGCAGATTCTTTGCCTGGGGCAGAGGAGTGTGTGTGTGCGTGTTTCGTCTGCTGACCACCTCATTCTTCACATTCGCACACACACTCACACCCTCCATCTGTCAAAATAAAGGCCACATGGAAAATCTCACACAGTACTGAGGGGCCTATAAGATTAAACAGAAGCACTTTTATCCAAAAGTGTTAGGAGACGAAGAGGAAGGGAGGGGTAGAGGAGAGCGACAGAGGGCAGCTTTCTTCTATACGGGCCTATAGGGGCTTTCTTCTATACCCATAGGGCCTATAGGGGCCTTTCTTCTATACCCATAGGGGCCAATAGGGGCCTCTCCTCTATACCTATACACCTACCTTATAGCCCCAGTGTTCCTCTGAGGCATCCGTTTTACATGAACTACTGAATTTGCACAGTCAATATCATCCACTTGACTACTAAACATCTCTCTCTCTCCCCCTCTCATTCTCATTCTCTCCTGCTCAGTGTCTCCCTTGCTCTCTTTCTCCCTCTGCTGTGGCTATTTCCGGGTGAAATGATAGCGCTGTTTGGGGAACAACATCTGTCTCTGCCCTTGACAGATCAGGAGCTGGAGCCTGGAGGGCGAGAACCCAAATATGGCCACCAGATGAAATGAGAATCGATGCAGGAAGCCAGTCCGTTGCCAGGGGGGCCAGACCCACAGGCAGGGAAGGTCACCAGCAACATCCCATTCGCTGGGAGGCTCCACAGAAAGATAAAGTCCAGCATGAGAGGATATTCCACACACACACACACACACACACACACACCATTACCATTGTAAGATTGAGATCTTACTCACCAACAAATTCTCTCTCCCTTTCTCTCTCTCTCTCTCTCTCTCTCTCTCTCTCTCTCTCTTACACACACACATACACACACACACACCGTCATTCAGCTCAATCAAGATTGAGATCTTGTTCATCCACAATCTCTCTCTCATACACATACAGTCACACCACTCTCTCACACATGCACACACACACATGTTCCCACACACTCACACACACATGTTTGCACACACTTGCATCCATTACATGCAAATGCACTGGCAGTCCTAATCAGAACGCTGCTGCTGCTGCTTCCTGTGCCATAAAACATCTCCGCTCCAGAAGATTAGATTGGAGACCAGCTGAGGCTGGTAACAGCAGGGAAGTTGGATGGGTGAGGATGGGTGGCTGGACGGGGATGGGGGCGGGTGATGACCGCCAACGTTTTTGCCCCGCTAACATGCCACCACCTCTGAGGAGAGACCTGCTGCAACATCCTGCCTGCCATATGGATGGGCAGCCAGCGCAGTGGAGGACGCATGCTAAGGAACCGCTGTGTGTCTATTTAAAGCCACGAGCGGAGAGATATAGGCCGCTAATTGATTGCCTCACTGCCAGCTGGCCGCCCATCCTTGAGCTCACTTTGCAAGTTTGGCTGTAAGCGCGCGCCGTCTTAGGGTGGGGGCGGGAGGTTGGTGATGGGCACAAGGCAATTCGTGAGAGAGCATTTGTGTTATTTTTTGTCACCATCTCACAATTTATGGATTTGTTTTAAATTAATCTAAAGAGGGGGTGGAAAGCAAGGCATGTAGGCTACAGAGTACTGTTTGCTCAGGCAACTTACAGCATGAATATCAAACACATATAAAAACATCTCTAATTAAAAAAGGTTGTTCATATTTATTAGAATAACCAAATAAAAGCTAGTTCTTTTCTTGTATTTGGTGCCAAAACATCATTTTTCTTTAAAATCAGTGACACAGGAGGGTGGGAACATACTGCAGGTGACACAGCACTAATGGGGGTGGGGGGGAGGCTCCAGCTACCCAGACTGCCACAGGGGAGTGGGGGCGGGTTACCAGGATGGACACAAGCTCCAGATTGGAGATGACAAGGAGATGAAAGGATGACAAAAAGAAGAGTATGGGAGGGAGAGATGGATGGAATGAAGGATGGATGGAGGAGTGACAAGGTAAGGAGGACAGGGAGGAGGAATGGATGGCGGAGGGGAGAGGAGTTGGCGCGTGGATCATTAGCGCTAGCGTGGCTGCTTGCCTCCTGGGCTCTGAGGGTCAGCACAGAAACACACTCCTCCTTCTCTGGTCTGCTGTCTCTGTGGACTGGGCCTCCCACACCATTCTATTTTTCCCTCTGTGTTTTGGACCCGTTCCTGCAGTCTCTTGCTGGGTATTTCTCGGTTCTCAATTTGTATATATTATGTTGACAAAGGATTTTTTGTGTGCAAATTACAGTATGTAGGATGCATATGTAAGTAAATACTATGCAAATGACCATGATTCATTGATTTCCATTAATCATCTCAAAAATTGTCTTACTCTGTTATGTCTGGAAACCAGTATAAATGTATTAAATTACTCGGATGCAGTTACAAAGTTGTTCTAGCTTTACATTCAACTATATGTCAATTCAATTCAATTTATACAGCACATTACTGTATATAAGTCATGTCTCGTGGCGCTTCACAGCAGAGAGCACCCATGAGCTACAGGGGCAAGGGAAAACTCCTTATTTGGTGGTGCAGGGTCATGCAAGGCAGCAAATGTGTAGTCTCCCAGATAGTAATTAGTCCATTGTGTTAATTTTATTAAACAAATGTTAAAAAGGCTATATTTGCCTAGAAAACCAATTCGCATACATCAGGAAGCATGCTAGCTAGCTATCTTTCATTAAAGCCAGCTGTGCAGTTTTATGAAGGTTTGGAGGTTTACTCACCTAGCTAATTGGCTCACTATATTTATTCCAAATCTCCATAAGGTTATTTCATATTCCCAGCTGCTTCACAGGCAGTAGTGCTTACATTTATGCTATGATGGGTTTCATCACACAGTAATTGTGTTTGAAAATACCAACCTGACCTCTGACCCTTAGGGACTCATTTTCACCCCTATAGGAATTGATGAATGATTTAGCCACTAACTGTAGCCCTGACACAAATAGCAGTTTGGTGCCCAGCTGTGTCCAGTTCTTTTTTAATTTAGCAAAGCAAATTTGTTTACGCCTACAATCAGCAGGTACAGTTTGGGTGGCTGTAAGACTGTGTGCATGAGTGCACCTTATGGCATTTTGTGTCAGATTGGAGTGATTTAGAGAAGAGAGGGAGAGAGGAATTTGATTGGGAGAGATGAGGCTTTGTCATACTGCATCTCTGAGTGTGTCTGGATAAGGAAGTTTGCGTATGTGCGTGTTTTTGTGTGTGTGTGTGTGTGTGTGTGTGTGTGTGTGTGTGTGTGTGTTCCAGTGGTTGAAAAAGGTTTCCAAAGTGAGACCATAACAAGCTTATTAAACACATGCAATGCTTCAGGGGTCACAGCTGCCAGAGTACAAACCTAAGGGAATTCTCCCCTACTCTTTTTTACACACGCACACACACACACACTGAGACACGTGGGCAGACACAGACAGACAGACAGACAGACGCACACACACACAAAGAGGCACGCAGGCAGACACTCAGGCAGACATACAGACACACACATACACTCATACACACTCACACACAGAGACACGTGGGCAGACAGACAGACAGACAGACACGCACACACGCACAATCACTTAGGCAGGCAAACAGACACACACACACACACATTAATTTGCATATCTAATTCTCCCCCTTTTTGATTTCTGCTTCAACATTCCATAACTGTAAAGCTGGCTACTCTGTTGAGCTTGTCAATTCCTCTCACTGGCTGCACTGAACTACACGCAGTAAAAGATGCTGTGAACCATCATTTACATTTTTTTGGAAAGCCTAAGTGACTGCGCTTTACATTTATGCTTCTACTAATTAACATTTGCTGACACATTTGTTATCTTTAACAGCCCATGTGGCACAGTTTTAAAGTCCAGTGATGTTAAATAAATCCTAAAGCTGATGAAGTGTTTTATGTTAACTAATGAGTTAATGTCATTGCTTATTTCAGGATGCAGAAAGGCTACTGATGTGAAAACACTGAACTAACTGTTTATGCGGGTTGTCTAGGTCTGGGAATCTGATCTAGTAAGACTAAGTCCTTTAGATATCGTATCGTGTGTGTGTGTGTGTGTGTGTGTGTGTGTGTGTGTGTGTGTGTGTGACCCCCCTACATACATTTTTTTTTGGTCAAGCAGCAGGTTTTGTTTTGACTTAAATAATTTCATCTTCCAACCTCAACCCATTTTAACCTCAAGTGCCTTGCTGGTTCACTCAGAGCTATCCTGGTTCCTCTTACCCATAGCTCTTTATGGCTCCACTATCATCTGAATAACATCCCCGCATTTGCCCCCGACTGCCCCCAGTACCCATACCACCTCCACCACCTCCACTGCTGCTGTTGGGCCTCTCTGAACACAGTAACCTGATCAGGCCAACTGAGGTTAGATTGCAGAGAGAATGGCGAGAATGAAAAAATAGAAAAAGAGAGTGAGATAAGGAAAGAGAGAGAGAAAGAGAGAAAATGAAGGGAAGGAAAGGGAAGGAAAACATGACCAGAGAAAGCATCTGGCTATGGAAGAAAAAAACTGAGAGAGAGAGAGAGAGAGAGAGAGAGAGAGAGAGAGATTTTCGTGGTTTTTATTTGAATGGCCATGCCAATAAAGCAATAAAGCTATAGATGAGAATTGAGGAAATATAAGGAAGTCAGACACATAGGCTAACAGAAATCTTAGAGAAACCAAGACGCATGAGGTGAGACTGCAAGGTAAGAAACAAAGAACAACAACCAAAAAAAGTGATGCTGCTGGAAGGTGTTTTGGGGAGCAGACTGATGCAACAATGGGCTGGAGCAAGTGAGAAATGTCAGCCATCTGTCAAATGTACCACTCCTGGGCTCAGAAACGCTTGTCTCAGACTCCTGCTCCAACTCTATTGGTTTTATTATCTCCTACCAATTTACTAGCAGGTAACACTTCTTACATCTTTAACTGTGACTTAGTTCATCATTTGGGATGAAAGCTTCTGCTAAATGCATATAATACATGGACCTGTAAATAGACCTGATCCAGCCAAAGGGCACTGACAGGTGGGTCAGTGCTGCTTGTTTTATGAATACAATATTATTAGTCACATTATTATTATTATTATTATTATTATTATTATTATTCCTATTGTTGTTGTTGCTGTTGTTAGTCTTGAGCCCGCTTATGATACATTAGGCAAATAATATAAAGCAATGACCTTTCTTATGGTGTGTGTATGTGTCTAAATCAGAAGAGAAACCCAAGTCCTAATCTAGGTGCTGGTGTTGTGACCTGCACAATATTGTATTGTATGCTCACCTCATTGTGTGAGTGTATGTGTGTAGCTAATGTATGTGTGTGTGTGAGAGAGAGTGTGCGTGTGTGTTTGCGTGCACGTGCGTGTGTGTTTGTGTGTGTGTGTGTGTGTTTCTCTGTGTGTTAGCAGTCAGGCCTCTCTAATCGATTACCGCATCATGGAGACAGGCTCTGGCAGAGTCTGCGGCGTGATGCTCTCCAGCATAATCAATAGCCAGAGTCCCGTGTCAGCTCGGGCGCATTAATGCAATGTAATTGGTTGCTGAACGGGTCGGATAAATCAAACATGGCCGCCTGAAGGAACGAGGAAGGGAAGAGTTGTTTTTCTCTCTCTTTTTTTCTTTATGTTGGTGTTGGGTGGTGGTAGTTGTAGGAAGGGTGGAGGCATGTTGAGGAAGAGAAGAAGGGAGAAGGGAGAATTGTGAAAAGGTCATTGTCTTGGCTCTCCACCAGACTGACATTCCCATGCATGGAAAGGGGAAAAGAGAGGGAAGGATGTAAAGGGAGAGGAAGAAGTTGGAAGGGGGTAGGGGTGGATCAACAGGGAAAAAGAGGTCCAAGAGATATACTGTTTCAGAGGACCAGAGAGGAAGGCTAAATACACCAACAAACATTTACACATAGGTAGGCAACCACTTGAAAAACATCCCCCTTTTGTCCATGTTTCCTCTCTCTCTCTATCTTTCTCTCTCTCTCTCTCTCTAGAAACAGGGAGATGGGGTTTAGGGTAGCAAAAAGAGAAGGAGAACCAGAGAGTGGCATCTAAAATAACTAAAATAACTGTTTTGTAGTGCTTTGGAAGGGTATCACAGTCTTGCAGGGAGAATACTGTAGGTTTTAACGTGATGTTCTCCAGGGCAAACTGTTAGCTAGACCAACACCTTGTACTGTACTTCCATTCAATATTTTGCTTATGTTTCCTTCTGCACTTTACTTATGTTTCCTTTCCAAAAGCTTATGTTTCCTTCTGCAATTCTTTGGTTGATCTATCACCAAAGACCGAGCTCTGAAATGCCCAATAGTTCTAAAGTTCACAGAAATTATCTGCCCACAAGGAAGGAATCGTGCCCCAATTGATAGATCCCAGATGCTTTGCACAAAGTGAAACAAGGGGAGGGGGGGAGATATATTGGCTGGGCCTGATACCATGTCAAGACATATTTCAGTCTGCTCGTTCCATCACCAGTTCTCTCTATTGCACCGATTCAAATGAAGGAGTGTCAAATGTTTTAGACTCCATCTGTGACCTGACAGACAAACAGAACTGCACAGATGATCTACACAGAGCAAACTATTAGGAAGAAGAGTAAAAGAGATTCATTTGAGAAGAAAGAGAAAGATGACACTGGATAGATAGATGGATGGATGGATAGAAGATGGAAAGAGAGAAAGAGAGAGAATGAAGGAGAGAGAGAGGAGGGGTGGGGGGGAGAGAGGGGGAAGCTGTTTTTAATCACAAATGCCACTGTGGGGAAACTGTGAGATTTGCTCCCTGACTGTTTGTTTGACCTTGTCAAATATGTACATGTGGATTTGTGAATATGTCAGTGCAACCCCCCCCCCCCCCCCCCCCC